>PVKS010000655.1:0-73600 GCA_004027875.1 Aplodontia rufa | reverse complement strand
CCACCATTCTAATTTCTCAAGAGAAACTGAATCTCTGAATTTTTAAGAGAAATTCCACAACTGAAAATACTCCATGGGGGGCTGGAGTGGTGGCTCAGCAGGTGGTTATGGTGCTTGCCTGGCAGGTATGAGGATCAGAGTCTGAACCCCAGCACCATGTACATGAATGAAGTGTTGGAGCAACAAAGGCTCCATGAAAAACTAAATAAAATTGATTCTCTCGCTGTCCCTCTCCCTTTAAAAATAAAAAAGAGAGAGAGAAAATACTCCATGGGGGCTGGAGCAGTGGTTCAGTGGTTGGAGGGCTTGGCTGGCATGTGTGAAGACCTGGGTTCGAAACCCAGCACCACATGTACAACTAAGTGTCGGAAAAACAAAGGCCAGATGAAAATGAAAAAACAAGTAAAATTGATTCTCTCTCATGCTCTCCCTCCTAAAAAAAAAAAAAGAAGAAGAAGAAGAGAAAAAGAGAAAGCACTCCATGGTCAATATATTATTTTGAAAGTTAATAACTAAAGGGAAGAAAGTAAACATTCTTGCTTTTTCTATAGAAACCATATCACTGGGTAAACAAAGCAGGACGAGTGTTTCTTCAGCTAAGAAATGAATGATATAATTAGAACATCACCGTTGTACTATCCATGATGAATTACTGGACCTAGGCACTGAAGAGCTATGGATGTGAACACCCCAGAGACAAGAAGGTATGAGGTAGGTGCATGCTAATGGACAGCAGAACAACACCTGTGGTAGCTGGGCCAATAAGGTTATCCTAAATCTGATTAAGTATATAAATCAGGGGCTGGAGCGGTGGCTTGGTGGTTGCAGCACTTGCCCAGCATGCGCAAGTATGTGGGTTCAAACCCCAGCACCCACGTACACAACTAAGTGTCAGAGCAACAAAAGCCATGTGAAAAACTCAATAAAAATTGATTGTTTCTTTCTCTCTCTCACTGTCCTTCTCTCTTAATAAAAAAAAAAAAAAGTATATAGATCAAACTAAGAATTTGTAGGAAGAGGCACTCAGGAAGAAGTTAAACACACCATAGGAACATAACCAAAAATTTCCCCAAATGGGCAATAATACTCCTCAAACTAATTTTTCCCAACAAAACTGTGGGATTAAAAAAAGAGAAGCAAAAAAAAAAAAAAAAAAAAAGATAAGACTTAAAGCGACATTTTGAGACAAGCGGAAATCCGAACCCCTAACTACTATTAAAAATTGCTGGGGCTGGAATAGCAGCTCAGTGGTTTTGGCGCTTGCCTGGCAAGCACAAGGACCCGGGTTCAAACCCCAGCACCACGTACACAACTGAGTGTTGGAGCAACTAAGGCCATGAGAAAAACTAAATAAAGTTGTTTCTCACTTTCTCTATTTCTCTCACTGTCCCTCTCTTTATAAAAAAGAAAAATTGTTAATTTTAAAGGGGATATTGTACTCATATTTTTTCAAGAAAGTATCTTTTAGAGGTGTACACAGAAACAGTTACAAGTGATATGCTATGATACCTGGGAGCTGCTTTATAATACTTTGTGAAGGGAGAGTGGATGGGAAAGCAATGACCAGCAGCTGATGGTTACAGGGACTCACTGCACCATCATGTCTTCTTTGATGTATTCAAAACTCAACAAAATAGGGGCTGGAGAGGTGATTCAGTGGGAGAGTATTGGACGGGCATGAGCAAGTACCCAGGTTCTAAGCCCAGCATACCACATACACAACTAAGTGTTAGAGAAACAAAAACCAGATGAAACAATAAATAAACATTGCCCCTCAGGGGAATGCATGAGAACCTGGGTTCAAACCCCAGCACTACACACACAACTAAGTGTTGGAGAAACAAAGGCCAGGTGCAAATATAAAGTTAATTCTCTCTTTCTTCTCCCTCTATTAAAAAAAAATAAAAAAAACTCTTTAAAAAAAAAAAATTGACTCCCAGTGCTGGAGTGGTGGCTCAGAGGTTGGAGTGCTTGCCTGGCATGTGTGAGGACCCGGATTCAAACTCCAGCACCACGTACACAACTGACAGAGAAACAAAGGCCAAATGAAAAATAAAATCAATTCTTTTGCTCTATCTCTCTTTAAAATTTTTTTTTCACTCTCTTAAAAACAAAAAACCTCTACACAATAAAAAGTTTGGGTGTGTGGGGTATCTGCAGGTGAAATGCTGCTGTAGGCTGTCACTTTACAACCTCTAATTTACGAACTTTAAAATTTCCTGGTCCTGGCAATGGAACCTACGGTGCTTTAACAATGAGTTACATCCCCAGCCCCCCCTTTTTTTTTTTAAAGAGAGAAGGACAGTGAGAAAAAGAGAGAATCAATTTTTATTGAGATTTTCACATGGCTTTCGTTGCTCAGACACTTAGTTGTGTATGTGGGTGCTGGGGTTTGAACCCATGTTCCTCGGCATGCTGGACAAGCGCTGTAACCATCAGGCCACCACTCCAGTCCAACCCTTTTTATTTTGTCTTTGGAACAGGATCTAACTTGGGTTGCCCAGGCTTGGCTCCAATTTGCAAATCTCCTGCTTCAGCCTCCTGAGCAGCTGGGATTACAGGTATATAACCACACCCAGCTCAACTCTTTTTTTTTTTTTTTTCAGGGCTGAGGACCCAGCTGGGGGGTGGGGGGGCTTGTGCATGCTAGGCAAGAACTCTGCCACAGAGCTAAATCCCCAACCCCAGCTCAACTCTTTTTGAACTCCATAAAACTACCTCCACCAGTACTCCTATTGCTCCACTATGGAAAGAGAGGTGTACAGACATTATGACTTGTGTAACTCATTTCTTCCTCAAGTTCCAGCTCTAATATTCTCTACTTCACAACGCCTTCTCTGATTAACTCCAACCATTCATCACCTGTATTAACTCATATGTATTATTTTCCTCAAAACTTCCTCAATTACACTGAAACACAGTGCTGGGGGACAGGAGATGTATTACTGAGATAAGGAAGTTAATATTCATGGAACACCTACTACGTGCCAGGCTGTATCTATCGACATTTTGGTGTTTTATATATGTATAAAGCATAATCTTCCAGCATCGTTGTGAACATTTCATTTTTCAAGTGAAAATGCTGAACTCTGAAGTTACACAGCTTGCTAGACTATAAGGCCCTATCTCAGCAATGGGATGGATTGTCCATTTCACTACTACTAAAACTACCAACTTCGATATAAGGAAAAAATGCATTTACGATACCCTGTTTATATTGAGTCAACCACAGCAAAAATCTGCAATGTTAATCCGGGCTTAAACGTCCATAGGCTAATAACAGGTAAAACAGGAAGGAAATGTCAACATCACTGGGACAAGAGGATTAGGTACTCAGTGGGTCTCCAAGAAGATTCAGCTCAGTTTATGGAGAGAAAAGGGAAAACTTTTTCTAACCTAGTGCCCAGAGGTAGAAAACAAAGTCACAGGAATATACTGAGCATTCCAGACCTCCCTTCTCATAGCCCACACTAATCTGTGTCATCCATTCATTTTCAGTAACCCCAGTAAATGTCAAGTAATGTGCTGAGTAGCACAGTGGTCCTGAGAATGAGCAAGATGGTGTGTTTGCCAAGACTTTTTTTTTTTTTTTTTTTTTGAGACAGCATCTCACCCTGTGACCCAGGCTGGACTCAGACGTGGGTTTAAATAAATGATCCTCTTGTTTGAGCTTCCTGAGTAGCTGGGACTACATGTGTCCCCACCACGTCAGGCTTGGCAAGACTTTTAAACCTAGGCTGTGCTATGAAGAGTGGGCCTAGAACAGCCCCCATTCACCTAGGAGCCCAGATTAGTGCCTAATGATGAGCAAAATTCCAAGGTCTAGGGCCTGTGGGGCAATGCTAAACACTGGGCAGGAAGGGAACATCAATAATCCAACCTATGGGCTTCCAAATCCTAAATGAGACCATAAATCCCAACTCCGATCTTTGGCCCCATTATGTCCCAGACCTGGAGAGGGCATAGTAAGGCATGCAGTCTGCTAAGGCAGGCGGCCAACTTCAGACTCCAGTCCCCTGGAGGCCCAAGACTCCTGATGTCCTAGGCTCCATAAAACCAATTTCACTAACTTGGGAAAGCCACTTGCCCTCTCTGAGACTGTTTTCCTACCTGTTGATTCATGAAGTTAAATTTGCAAGTTCTCTCTGATCTAAAATCATTTAAGTTATTCTAAGCTGCTCAGCCTTCAGCACCTTCAGATCCCAACTGGAAGCAGAGGTCTCATGAGATTCCTAATCCTTAATTTGGGCACCTTAAAGGTTCACACTCAGAACCGGGACAGATCCCAAGGATATAAACCAGATCTGTATATCCAACCTCAGCTTTCATAAGTACAGAGAAGGTCTTAGATTTTCTCCCCCTCTCCCAACTCAGGTGGCTCCCACAGACTTTATGTCTCTCCTCTTAGCAGTACATCCAATCACACACCAGCTCCAACTCTGCCCCAAGTCGTTAATCATTATCAAAAAAAACCTTTTCCTACCCCTAGTGCCTGGGATGTAATCCTGATTGAGGACAATTCATTTCTAACTCGAAGGGAACATTGTTTCCATTCAGTTTATAATTCAGAGCCTCAATCCCTGGCTCATCTCAACCCTCAAACCTCAACCTCTATTCTAACCCCTGAAGGCATTCAACAACTCAGAGATCCTCCCCACCAACAGACACCCTAACCTAACCCCAACTGCCTGACCTCCTGTGTGGCTCCTCCCCATAAGCACTTCACCCGAACTGGAGATTCTGGCCAGGGTGTCCCCAGGCCTCAGTCCACCGCTCGCTGCTGGGCGAGAAAAGGGCTTCCGGGTTTCTGGCCGCCCTGACCTTGGAGTCCGGCCGGCTCCGCTGCCCAGCCGAATCTGGACGCTCACCTGCGTCCCCTTGCCAGCCCCGGGCGGTCCCAGAAGCACAGCCCGGATGCCTTTAGGATACTCGGGTTCGGCTGCCGGCACGTTGGGAGCCATGTCCGCCAAAGCCTCTCGCAGCCACCCGCCAGCACACTTCACAGGTCCAGTGCCTCACGCCAGTGCGCCACGCACGCCACGCACTCCTCGCTCTCTACTCACATTGGTTAGTTGCTACGTAAGTCAGCCCTGTGCAGCCCGCCCCTGAACGCGACGGACACTTCAGTTTACCAATCGTGTGACGATACTAAGGATGACTGCTTCTTATTGGGCAGAATCGGAGCGGGAGTAAGGAAGGGGCGGGCCAAAAGGGCTAAGGGGGCGGGGCGCTCGTGTGGCTTGCGGCTCCTGCGCTCAGGGGGCGGGAAAACGCGAAGGAACTCCGGAGCCGAAGCGGGTAGTTCTTGTTCGGTATTTAACAGTTAATGACCTCCGTAACTCCCGTTTTAGTCCTACGAAGTTGCTCGTGGGATTAGAAATGGTAATGTCATTCTTAAAAAAGAAACTGACTATATATATCACCCGTTTTGGCCCGGCAATTCCTCTTCCAGGAATAAAGGACAGCATCAAGGACATGGGTAACGTTTGTGTAACACGGATGTTCATTGCCTCACTTAATAGCCCTAAAGCCCAGAACCAAAAATTAAAGGCCAAATGTCCAACAATAAGAGCTTGGTTACATAACTTGCAATAAAATTGTGTAGTGGAATATCCCCCATCATGAGACTAATTACATGGGAAAAAATAACGCTCGCCCGCCTGCTACAAAATTGCTATTACAACAAAAATCCCAATTTTGTTTGACTGTTACAAGGACGGATCTCCAATGTAATTTAGAGGAGCGTCTCCCCTTTTTTGCACATTTATATATTTCCCAAAAGTTCTATAACGAATTCTATAATATACAGGTATTACCTTCATAAGAAACAAACCTTTTTATGTCAGAAAAAAGATAGTTGTTTTTTTTTTTTTTTTAAGAGAAATAACCCTCTTTTGGACAGAGAAATGATTTGTACAGCTTTTTGGTGTGTAAAAGTTTCATCCCTCCCAAGGGAACGTTTAGAACTTTTAGTGAGAGTGTGATTAGGTAATCATTATGTTCCCCTACTGGTTCATAGCAAGTATTTTTTTACATTAGAGTAATGAATTTGCCATCCCTTCTGCTGTTGTCTTTTCTATTTTACCCCACAAAAGTTAAGGT
The DNA here is from genome assembly GCA_004027875.1 of Aplodontia rufa. Lineage (NCBI taxonomy): Eukaryota > Metazoa > Chordata > Mammalia > Rodentia > Aplodontiidae > Aplodontia > Aplodontia rufa. Next base: position 67,498 of record PVKS010000655.1, on the reverse strand, counting down.
TCATTTCTTATCAGCATACTGGAGGCACCAGGTGTGTCTAATTGATCTTGCTGGATCTTGCCAGTGACCTTGAAGAAAGCAGGAATTGTTATGTCCATTTTTCAGAAAGGAAGCCTACATCCAGAGACATGCAGTGAGCAGTTAAAATTTACACAGTTAGCTTTCTTACAATAAATATTGGGGGTATGTGAAAATCCGGGATTGAGAGAGAGAGAGAGCGAGAGCGAGGGAGCACACATGCACAGGGCTTAAAGCAGAGCAAGCATTTTTTTTTTTCCTAGTGGAAGTTTCTGTTGCAGCCAGAATTTACTTCAAACCAATAAGATGAACTTATTGAGGCTTGTGAGCAGGGTACTAGGAAGGGGTATAGAAGCAGCCTTACCTTTCTACCACCAATGATTGTGACTAGGCATAGATCCCCAGTAGGGAAAGCAGATAAAAAAAAACTACATGTAAATGCACAAAATGCGAGATTGATTCATTCAATTTTAAAAAATGTTCTAAGCGTTGGGGCATAGTAAGGATATTGACGTTCCAGGAGAAGAAAGGAGTAACTCATCATTCATTGACTTTTTAAAAAATTTTTTTACCTTTATGACAGGGCTTTTATCCAATTTTTTAAAAAAGAGATGGACAGTGAGAGAGAGAGAGAATCAATTTTATTTAGTTTTTCATGTGGCTTTCGTTGCTCTGACCGTACATTGGATACGTGCTTTCATTGGGTAGGTGCTGGGGTTCAAACTTTCGTTCTAGAGCATGCCAGACATTCACTGCAACCACTGAACCACCGCTCCAGCCTCTTGTTCATTTACTTTTCAATAATAACTACGACTATCCACTTATTTTTGTGTACTATGTGTGTAGTAGTGGGCTAACCAATATTTTTTTTTGAGAGAGAAAAAGAGTCAATTTCAAAATTTCATTTAGCTTTTCATCTGGCCTTTGTTTCTCCAACACTTAGTTGTGTATATGGTGCTGGGGTTTGAATCTGGGTCCTCTCATTTGCCAGGCAAGCGCTCCAACTGTTGAGCCACCGCTCCAGCCCCTGGTCTAAGCAATTTACATGCATCATCTCATCTAATTCTCATAGCCACCTGTGTATGGATTAGTTACTTTATATTAGCATATTTGTTAATAGAGAGGTCAAATACTGTACCTTGCTCAGGGTCACAAGGCTAGCCACTGGCTGAGCAGAGATTTGAGCTCAGGTCTGTCTGGCTGACATCCAGCACTGCCAGGTAACAGACGTGGAGCTCACAGTCCAGCTGGGTTCCAGCTAGATAATGGAAATCTTTGTGAAACAGAAGGATCTTGAAGGACGAAGAAGCTTGGACTTTAGGGTCAGGGACATTTCTGATTGAGAGAATTCTCAAAGCAAACTCTCAAAAACAAGACAAAACAGGTGTGCTGGGAGTTTTATTCAGTGGGCTCTGGGGCAAGGGAAATTTTCTTAGGACAATAATGATCAGATTCGCATTATTTAAAGATTAGTTACAGGAGAGAAAAGAAGTGAATACAGGAAAATTTAAGAGGTATTTTTGTTAATATTTTGTGGTAGGCAGAAATAATAGCCCCTCAAAGATGTTCACATCTTAATCCCTGGAACCAATGATCATGTTACCTTACGTGGCAAAAGGGACTTTGCAAATGTGATTAAGTCAGGGATTTTGAGATGGAGAGATTTCCTGGATTATCTGGTGGGCCCAATATGATAACAAAGGTCCTCTTAAGGGAAGGAGGGAGGCTGGAGAGTCAGAGAAGGATCTGTGGTGCCACAAGCAGAGGTCAGAGTGATATGATTGTTGGTTGTGGGCGATCAGTCACAAGTCAAGGAATGCTGGCAGCCTTTGAAGCTGGAAAAGGAAGGAAGTGAATTCTCCTTCAGAAGGAACATGACCCTGCTGACCTCCTGACTTTCAGCCCCAAGAGACTCACTGTGGACTTCTGACCTCCCAAACTGTAACATCATGAAAAGTTTGTGTTGTAAAACCCACTAAATTTGTGATAATTTATTAGAGCAGCAATAGGAAACTAATACAAGTTCTTTGGGGACAAGTAATAGAAAACAGATTCTGGTGAAGTTCAGCAAAAAGGGTATTCATTGAGAGGATACAGTTGTACAATCACAGACCTCAGGAATGACAAGAACTAGGGCTGCTCTGAGTAATCTAGATAACAGGAATGAAAGTGAACCCCAGCGTTTTCCATGTGCAGCTGCTTCTTCCTTCCTTTTCTTTTTCCTTTCTTCCTTCTCTCCTTCCCTCCTCTTTCTCTCTCTCTCTCTCTCTCTCCTTTCTTTCTGCAATACTTGAGATTGAACCCTGGGTGTTCTATCACTGATGTACATCCTCATTTAATTTTTTTTTTGAGACAAATTCTCACTTAATTGCTGGGATTGGCCTTGAACTTGTTACCCTTCTGCTTCAGCCTCTCTCCTCACTGGGATTACAGGCATGTACCCCTCACTCAGCTGGGGCCTCCTTTAGAGTGACACTTTTGTCTCTTCCCCTCATCCACTTGTTATTCCCCAGGAGGAATGATATATAATATCGGATTAGTGAGTTTAGAAAGAATGAATTGAGCTCAACTCAGTTCTTTTTCTCTTTTAGATCTTCCTTCCCACAATAACTATGAGATGTTTGTTCTCCTGTATGTTCAAAATTCTCCAGGGCCTAACCCTTATAGAGAAGATTGATGTTTTTTTCTTATCCTTCTTTAGCAGATAGGGGTCTCACTATGTTGCCCAGGCTGACCTTGAACTCTGGGGCTTGAGTGGTCTTCTTGCCTCAGCCGCTTCAGTAACTGGGACTATAGGTATGCATCACTTAGCCTGCCTAGAATTATGATTTTCTAACACTACCTGGGACTGGGTGGAGAAGTTTAATTTTCATGTCCAATATTAGTCAGCCCACTTGGCTGCTGGTAAAGACACAGCTCAGACAACTTTCTCAGGAATTAAGATAATATTCTTATCTCTGTCTGCCACACTTCTGTCGCCGTTTCTTCATTTGGTTCTAAATTTGGTGAATCTATTCCAAAATGCAATGAAAAATTTCTTGTGACTCATTCTTCATTCTCTGTATCTACATTATTCCATTCAAGATTCAAATTTCTGGAGTTGGGGTTGTAGCTGAGTGGTAGAGCTTTTGCCTATTATATGTGAGGCCCTGGGTTCAGTCACTGGTACGAAAATTTAAAAAGAAATCAAATTGCCTTGAATTTGCTTACCCCTTGGTGAAAGCTGAAAGGACCTTGATTGACATTTCCCCCAAGACTGCAGTGAATGGGAGAAGTAGTTCCCCCAAAATAAATGGTGGCAGTTTCCAAAATAAGAGGAAAGGGCTATTGGACAGACAGAAATAACAGCTGTCTTCTCTAGGGAGCTATTGCGAAGGTCCAAGAGAAAGATGAGGGTCTAGACTACGGACATAGAATTAATGGGACAGACCGGATGGGAGCAAGAATGTCTGAGTTTGGAGCTAGGTGACTGGGGAGATGGTAGTCCCTTTAATATTCATTTCCTTTGTTAATTGATTAATTCAAAATATTTTTAATGAGCATTTTTTATGTGCTCAATATTGTGCTTGGTGCTAAGGATCCAGTGACTAATAAAGGCAGGGTGTCCATCTTCACAGAACTTGTTCGCAAGTGAGGAAAAATACAAATAAGACATCGTCCAATGCAATGTTGGGTAAAGTGCAGGCTGCAGATTTGAGGAAAATTTCATCTGAGATACGATCTTAAGGATAAGCAGGATTTACCCAGAGGAAAGAAAGAAGCATAGTCCAAAAGATGAGCATGTGCAAAGACCTGGAGAAAAGAGCCTGGAGAGTTGCAGGAACTGTGGTACACGTGCCTTGTGTTGTGGAAATCCTCTTCTCCTAGGGAGTCGGAGGAAACAGATGGATTTCCCTCTTCAGAAGTGTAAAGGGCAGGATCTGCCTGTCTTCCTGGCAGCAAGAGAGAGCACATGTGCAGGCTTGATCAGTAGAATGTTCTTTCCCAGGACTTTGACCTTTGGAGAGAGTTGTAGGGGTGGGGCTTGTTCTCCTGGAGGTGAGAGTCCAGCAGCTGTGGGTGACCGGCCAGTAGTGACTGTCCAGCCAGACTCTGCCTGTGCCATATCTTTGGCTGTGTTCTCAGCCTGATTGCTTTTGGTTCCTACTCAGGTTTGAAATTCATGAAAACCACACGTTGTTCAAGAAATCCATTCATTGCTTAGGTTAGCCACCTAGAGCTGTGATTGGTGCAGAGCCAAGAGAGGGTCAGTCTGAGGGCATAAGATAGGGGGAAAAGAAATAGGGAGGGGAGACAGAGTCTCAAGGTAATTTTTCCTGAGGGCTTTTGGGGAAGTCTTTGCTTTCTAGTAAAAAGAGAAATGCTGGGGAGGAAAAACTCTTTTGTTGCATTCTTTGGATGTTGAGAGAGGATGCAATGACTGAAATTCAACAGCCATCTTGGGACCATGAGGGGAGAGCAGAGACTCAAAGACTGACTCGGGATCTAACATCACTGAGCTGTTGAATTAACCCAGGTGTCACTTTCCTCCAGACTTCCTGTGATGAGAGCTAAATCTCAAATATCTAAGCCACAATTATTTGAGTATTAGGGTTTCTGTTGCTAAAAGCACCTATGTAACACTTCAAGTCATCCAATCTCCCTGGCTCTCAGTGTCTCTTTGCAAAATCATGTCTATGCTACTTATCTCAGAAGATCATAGTAATTTTTGAATTAGATAATATATGTAAAGAATTTGGCATAGTGTCTGACTTATGGTAAGCACTCACTACATGTTAACATTACTATCTGTGTTGAAGCCACAGGGTAGTCAGGCACAGTTGCGCACATCTGTAATCCTATCCACTTGAGAAGCAGAGGCAGAAGAATTGCAAGTTTGAGTCCAGCTTGGGCAATTTAGCAAGGCTAAGTTAAAAAAAACATTGAGGGAGAGGCTGGGGATGTAGATCAGTGGTAGAGAGACCCTAGGTTCCATCCCCAGTATCACAAAAAAATGAAAGAAAAAACAAGAGAAGAATTAAGATTAAAACCAGAGAGAAAAGAGGTAGCCAGCAAGGAGTCAGAGAATGATTAGAGAGTTATGAGGAAAACCTACAATTTCATTCTACCTGCCTCTCCTGTTTTCATCTGGAAAACTCCTATTCATCCCTTAAAGTCTGTTTCAAATATCCCCCTCTCTGGGAGACCTTCCCCGGGCACCAGGCCCACAGCCTCACATTCCAAGTTAATTGTCTTGACACTCTGGATCCCAAAGTTCACCCTTCTTTTCTTGCATTTGTCATGATTTTTTGTAGTTTTCTTCTCTTACATCTGTTGCCTGCCTCAGACCATGAATGAATTCCTGAAAACGGAGGTGTCCTGACTGGCTCTCCTGCCCCTAGCTTTGGACCTGGCAGCTAGTAATAATAATATAGGTTATCATTTGATGCCAGGCACTGGGCTAAGTGCTTTACATGTATTAAATCATGCAATCATCAGGACAGCTTGGTAAGGTTGGTGCTATGATTAGTCCCATTTTACAGATAAGGAGATTTAAGAACTGAGAAGTTAAGTACCTTATCCAGGATTATAAGTGGCAGAGCTGAACTACAGGTTTGGGTGGTCTGTCTCTCTGTCCTGCACTTATACCCACTCTGCTAGGTTGTTTTTCTATGTAGCAGGTGCTGATAGATGTTTGTGATTGAAATGATGGGGAAGGAGTGTTATCAAAGTCAGAGTTTCAAGGAGTATGTTAGTCAGCTTCAGATAAGTCATGCTGGAGTGACATATAACCCTTAAATCTCAGCTTCCAGAAAGGGTTACATGTCACCTGCTGGTCAGTGATGGCTCTGCTGTATACCAGGGATGCAGGCCAAAAAAGCAGCTTCTAGTCCAATGATCTAGAACATTGCTGTTCTCAGGAGAGAGAAAAGGCTACTGTGTGCTGGAGTGTATAGCTTTTTCAAACTCCATGCCCAATGATACCACAGTAGCAGCTTGAAATCAGTCATGGTGATAGCATTTATTCTAAGGATATCAGCAAATACTTCTCCTTTTGGAGAGCTGGTTGTGGAACATTTACCAGCAGAGAACTGGACAATGACAAGATTGTGCATTAGTCCTTACAGCTTCTGCCCAGAAGCAGCATAAGTCACATGCACTCACATTTTACTTGGCCAAGCTGTTGTCAATGTGGCTGGTAAAATATTTCACCCACTGTGAGGGACTCTGCTGGAGAAGTAGTGAATATTCAGGAACAAAAACAATCTGCTTTCATGGAAGCGTCAAAGGTAAGGAAAGAGAAAAGCCCCTTGGAATTGGCATCAAGGACTTTGTCCACAACCTTTAACAATGGAGCAATTTCAGTTGAAGGAAGTGGCTACAGAGCTTCCTTTTACTCTTGCCTTGTGGCAAAGTTATCCATAATTTTATTTGTACCAGACTTGTGTAAAGTTCACTACATAGAGTCTTACTGGGTCATCACAATGCTCTCATTATGTCAGAAATACTGTCATTCCTATTTTACTGGGGAAACTGAGGCTCAGTATAACTAAAAGCCTTGCTTGAAATCACACAGCTAGTGAAATCTCCCACCACACAGCCATTACTTTTGTGGTAGATTGTACTGCTTTTCACAAATGTTTGCTGTCTCTGTGGCTGGGAGGATTATATATTTCTGTCCTATTGAATTTAGGTGAGGGCTTATGGCTTGCTTTGGCCATTGGGACATGGGAAGTGACATGCTTACCACTTCAGGACAGAAGCTTTAGAGAGCCTGGGCAGGCAGAATTCATATATTCTCTTTTCCCACTCTGTGCAGTCATGGAAACCTGTGTTGAGATGGAACCTCTATCAGCCTAGGTCCCTGAGAAACTGTGTTGAACAGAACCCCTGAATCAATTCAAATGAACATATAGTATAGGCAAGGACTTTAGTTTGTTGTTTTAAGCTACTGAGATTTTTGTAGTTGTTTCTTACAGCAACAAAACTTTGCGCATCCTAACTGATCTATCCCTCACTGGGGTCCGAGTCAAGAGTTTAGATAGAAGCCTCCTTCCAAGTGGGCCAAGATCTGCTTTCCTTTGCTCAGTGGTGATGTAGACTTTGAGTTCCAGGGGCTTTGTGAACTTGGAGTTCCAGTTAACTACACTACTATCAACTTGTTCCCTCTTGGGAGACAGCATGCCTCCTTCTGTGTCCTTTTAGGGCTTCACAAACCCACCTGACCTGGTGCCCCTTTCCAGTCTTTGTAACATGCTTCCTGTCCCTTCACCATCCAAACCACAGCCACAAGATGTGGTTTTCCAAAGAACTGAGTAAGCCGAGCCACCTGAATGAGCCAAGTCTTTCCGCTATCGTTTTGAGGTCACTGTGGCCAAATGCTCACTTCCATAAAAGCTGCCAGCCTTCTGAAGAAAGCCTTATGGCATTTTCATATGAAAGGAAAAGTTATTCAAAGATGTTTGTTAAAGCTAGAAAGGTAGAATCTATTTGCGGCCATTGTGATACGTATAATGAGGCCTTGCAGTCAGTGAGAAAGATGGGGCTCAATCCAGATACTGCAGGACTAGTGGGAATTTATAACCAGGGAGCAGTGTGGGGTTCAGATGGGGCTCAATCCAGATACTGCAGGACTAGTGGGAATTTATAACCAGGGAGCAGTGTGGGGTTCAGATGGGGCTCAATCCAGATACTGCAGGACTAGTGGGAATTTATAACCAGGGAGCAGTGTGGGGTTCAGATGGGGCTCAATCCAGATACTGCAGGACTAGTGGGAATTTATAACCAGGGAGTGGTGTGGGGTTCAGTGGATGGAAAACTACCAAGAGGAGACAGCAAGGGTTAGGGGGATTCTGGCTAAACCCACCTAACCAGGTTCCTGCTAAAGGCAAGCCAAAGTGTGGACAGCACCTGGGGATGGTAGTGGATGAGGAACTGATTCTCAATATCAGGCACTGAGGACTGGTGAGTTTTTGTTAAGCTGACAGCTGGGTTCTTTACTAAAGCTGGAATTTACAGGAAAGTGCTTAGATGAACCCAATAAGATTCAGACGCCTGACTAGCATGGCCAAGCAAGGACTCTTTGTCACAACAAACACACATTCAGTTGGCAAATGTTGCAATTAGACATGGCCTGTGAGGAAATGCTTGCAGAACGAACCAGAAGTTCTGTTGGAAAACGATGACGCTGAGCAGAGGGCACTGGGTTAGAAGCACTCCTAGAAAAACATTTATTGATGGGGCTGGAGTGGTGGCTTAGCAGTATCATCCTTGCCTGTCATGAGGACCCAGGTACAAACCCTAGCACTACTTACACAACTAAGTGTCAGAGCAAGAGAAAAACCAGATTAAAAAACTAAATAAAGCTGATTCTCTGTCTCTTTCTTAAAAAGAAAAAAGAAAAATACTTATTGAGCATCTACTCTGGCAGTGAATTTGGTTGAGGGTGGGGACAGGCAAGTAAGTGAGCAGAGGGTGCTAAGCCATTGTAATGAGATCTGTTGGTTAATTGGTCATTCACTCATTTATCTGTTGCTTATTTATTAAGCTCTTCTGCTATGCTAGGGATTGGGCATTTAGTATAAATGAGACAGGGACTATCCTCTTCCTTGTGAAGTTTAGAGTCTAACAGATACAAGAGAAGTAGGCACAAAAGTGCTAAGGGAGTATTCAGCAGGGGCAAATAACTAATCTGGGGTGGGAGCCAGGGTGGAGTTCTAGGATAACTTTAAGAGGTGGGATCTAGCCGGGTACGGTGGTACACGCCTGTAATCTCAGTGACTCAGGAAGCTGAGGCAGGAGGATCAGAAGTTCAAAACCAGCTTCAACAACTCAGCAAGGCCCTAAACAACTTAGCAAGACCCTGTCTCAAAATTAAAAAATGAAGGGGTTGGAGCCATGGCTCAGCAGTTATAGTACTTGCCTGGCGTTCATAAGGATGTGGGTACCATGGTACATGTGTACCATGTACACAATGAAGTGTTGGAGCAATGAAAGCCACGTGAAAAACTAAATAAAACTGATTCTCTCTCTCTCTCTCTCTCACACTGTACCTTTCTCTCTTTAAATTAAAAAAAAGGGCTACCGATGTGGCTCAGTGGTAAAGTGCCTCTGGGTTCAATTCCTAACACTGAAAAAATAAGGGAGGGGGTGGGATCTAGTGGAAGGAAATTAGGTCATGGGGACATTGTGCTGCAAAGGGACTCATACTGTTTGTCCTAAAGCACAGGATGTAAACTAAAGAGGGGCAAGAGATAAGGCTAGAGGCTAGACTGACAGGGCTGCATCTTGAAGGACTTTAAGTGCTTGGAATTAACCTGGAGATGGTAGGAGCCATCAGAAGGGTTTTGAGTTGGGGTGCTTGTTATTTAGTAAACAGACTGAGCCATGATAACAGAGACACCAAAATAACAGCAGCTTTGGCAAGATAGTTTGCTTCTTGCTCCTGTAAAAACCCTGGCAGGCAAGTGAGAGTGGGTACAGCATCTCTACTGCCAGGGAACGGACTCTTTCTGGTTTGTGGCTCTGACATTCTCAACAAGCATGGTTCCAGCTCCTATTATCACTTCTGCATTTTAGCCGGCAGGGAGGAGCAGAGGGGCCGTGAGGCACACCCCTCCCCTCTAAAGGCAAAACCTGGATTTGCACATTGCACAGTCAGAAATGAGTCACATGGCCACAACTAGCAGCCACCGTGCTAGGAAATATAGTTTTTACTCTATACAGATATGTGTTCAGATAAAAGGGAGATACTTTATTACAAAAGGAAGAATGCATATGAAGATAACCATTTGCAACAGGGAGTGACAATCCTAGTTGTCTTTTGGAACTCTGGGGGAAAATGGAGAGGGGCTGGATGGTAAGCGATCGGAATCCAGGAAACAACCCGAATAAGAGACACTGGGCTGGAGCCGTGGCTCAGCGGTTTTGGCGCTTGCCTGGCAAGCACGAGGACCCGGGTTCAAACCCCAGCACCACGTACACAACTGAGTGTTGGAGCAACTAAGGCCATGTGAAAAACTAAATAAAGTTGTTTCTCTCTTTCTCTGTCTCTCTCACTGTCCCTCTCTCTTTAAAAAAAAAAAAAAAAAAACCAAATAAGAGACACTGAGGTCTGAGCAAAAGCAGAGACTCTGGGACAGAGAGAAGAGATCTTTGGAAGTTGAATGGACAGGACATGGCTACCAGCTGGCTATACGTCTAGTTAGCTGTACTTATCATAGTCTGAAAGTTTATATGCTTATGTGATTGGCTGTTTAATGTCTCCCACCCCAAGTAAACCGTAAGTTCCATGAGGACAGTGACTAAGTTTATATTGTTTATTTTATTACAGACTCCTGGGGACAGAGCCAAGCACACTGCCCAGAATATAATAAATGCTTGTGAGAGAATGAATGAATGATGTGGAAGGGGAGGAGCCACGGACAGTAATAATGATGACCCTTGAAACTAGTTTGATTGAGGAATATCAACATCTTCAATCAAACATCAGAGTTTTGGAAAGATTTCTATCAAATGTAATCGTCCCCTTTCTGGACATCTCCAACTGATACTAAAGCGTTTTAGTGAATTTTAGTTACTAAAGAAGCTTACCATTTCAGGTATAACTAGTCCTTCCATTTTCCTTCTTCCCTTGGGGATCAAACCCAGGACTTTGTGTATGCCTGGCACGTTTTCTAACGCTGAACTACAGTCCCTCTTTCCATTTTTGGAAAGTCTCCTATTGAAGTCCAGCAGTCAGAGCTTGTGGCTGGAGGGGAAGTAGGTGTGGTCTGTTCTTCCTGTCCTTGGAAATAAAGGACTTGTTTTCCTAGGTGTCCCTGGCTGGCCCTTGGCTGACCTCTTCCTCGCACCTTGCAAGGTGACTGCTCCTATCCTGAGCTGCTCAGATCATTGTCTTTAGACACGGTGTGTGTGTGTGTGTGTGTGTGTGTGTGTGTGTGTGTGTGTATAGGGGGTGAGCATGGGATATCCCCACAGGTCTAGCTGGTAAAGGGCTTGGTGCTGAGAAGTTCTCCTTTGCTGCCACCTCCCTTTCCCCCTTTATAGCTCACCTCTCTGCTGGCAGCAGGCCTGGCTGCTCCCATGGCATCTTCTCTCTGCAGCACCAGTCCTGGAGCCTGTGGACCTGGGTGAAATCCATCTTTATATTTGTCTTTGCCCTCCTGCCACCTGGTCACATCCTTGACATTCTCTCTCCAATGCCCTTTCCCACTTCAGCAGCACCAAGGCATATTGGCAGATGTAGTTGGTTGCTCAATAGACATGGTCAAGGAATGAGGAGTCAGACGCCCTCTGGTGGTGTCCCAAACTCCATAAATAATTCATCTGGCTTCTTCCAGTTATCTAGGTGTACCCCAAACTTTGTAGCATAACACAGCTTCTATTTTGTCTTGCTCATAGAGTCTGAGTCAGGAATTTGGCAAAGCTCAGGGGGAATGGCTGGTCTCTGCAGAGGTGGCTCCCAAGATGCCTCCCAATGACCCCTGCCTCTTGGTAGTCATGCCTTTGTGAAATCCCCTTCCACACTGTTGATCTGTGTGACCAATAGAACAGGGAGAAGTTACCATAGTATATGCTATGGTTTGGATGTGGTTTGAACACATCTCCCAAAAGTTTATGTTCTGGAAGCTCGGTTCCCTGTACGAAGGTGTTGGAACCTTTAAGAGGTGGGATCTGGTGGAAAGTAATTAGGTCACAGGGACATGGCCCTGAGCAGGGACTAATGCTCGACTTTTTGAGTGAGTGAGTTCTTGTTATTTTTGATTTTTTGGCACAGGGATTGAACACAGGGGTGGTTAACCACTGAGCAACATCTCCAGCCCTTTTTATTTTTTTATTTTTAAATTTTGAGATAGGATCTTACTAAGTTGCTTAGATCCTCACCAAGTTGCTGTCGCTGGCTTTAAACTTGCAGTCCTCCTGCCTATGTTCCCAGCCACTGGGATTTCAGAAGGGTGCCACCTCACACAGCTGGGTGAGTAAGTTCTACCAAGGAGGAGTTGTTATAGAGAACCAGCCTGGTTCCTCAATCCCTTTGGTTTCCTGTCTCACCAAGTGATCTCTTTTGCATGCTGGTGAGACCCTCACCAGGGGTCAAACAGATGGGACTGTCTGAGGACTTTCAGACTGTGAGCTAAATGACCCTCTTGTCTTTAAAATGTACCCAGCTTCAGGTACTTTCTGCATTGAAGCAACAGAAAACAGACGAATCCAGTATGTCACTTTTGAACCTAGATTATAAAAGGTTTCTGGCTTCTGACTCTCAGCCCTTAGATCACTCACTCTGAGAGAGGCCAACTGACACATTTTGAGGACAGTCACATGTAGAGAGGCCCATCTGGAGAGGAACTGAGGTGTTTTGCCAATGCCCACATGAATGAGCTTGGAAATGGATTCTCTAGCCTTGGAGAGAACTTGGATGACTGTAGTCTAGGCCCACAGCTTGACTGCAACTTTGTGAGAGATCTTGATTCAGAACCACCCTGATGTGCCACTCCTGGACTCCTGTCAGAAACTGTGAGTCGATACACGTTTGCTGTCTTAAGCCATTGTGTTTGAAAGTCATTTGTTATCCAGCAATAGATGAGCAGCCCTGCTCCTTGTTGCTGGGTCTCAGTTGGAAGCATTCAAATGGCTGAGGGTTGGAATCACCTGGAGGCTACACATGCCTGCTGCCTGAGCTGGGACTGTCACCTGGAGGGCCTATGTAGCTTGCTTTCTTTCTTCTTCTTCTTTCTTTTTTTTTTTTTTTTAGCATGGTACCCGGGTTCCAAGAGGGAGCACCTGTACAGTACCTTCCAAGAGCCTGAGCTTTGAAGAATTTGCAAGATTTCTTTTGGACTAGACGGGGAAGTAAAACACAGTAACTTCTGCATGATTGCTCTTGCTGACAGTGAGTCACTAAGGACAGCCTATGTATACTCAAGGGGAGGGAATGTGACTTGTTCTCTTGCTGGAGGAGTGATAAGGTCAGGTTGCAGAAGAACAGGTGGGATGGGAGTTATTACAGAGCGATCTTTGCACAATACAGACAGCCATACCTGCCCTGCCTGGGAAGAAAATCCAATGCATTGTTCCCTGCTCTGACCTGCAGGGACAGAGGGACAGGTGGCTTTTTTTCCATAAGCCTTGCACACCTCTGGCCCTGGAAGCAGTGCTTGTTCTGCTGAAGCGGCTCTTCCTAGCAAGCCCTGAGGACAGCTGCAGTGCTTTGGGCTTGGAAGATGGGTTCTTTTTGCCTTTTGTTCTCAGTTACTGACTCTGGTGCAAATTCTATCTTTCTAGAAAAACAGAGAAGATCCCATTTGGCACCTCACCCCACAAAGTCATCCCAGTCTTTCTCTGTAAATCACTGTACTTAGCCCTTCTTCTCTATGAGTCCTGTACCTACCCTCCTAGCTAGGAATTATGAGCCTATTTGACAGAAGAGATCCAGAGGCCCAGGGTCTGCAGTGTCAGGGTGGTGGGTAGGGACTCAGTGCCAGCTCTGACCCCTTCATCCACCCTCTGAGGTTCTTGGGATTCCAGAAACCCTATAAGTTACAAGCCTCAGCCTTGGTCTCCCCAGAGTCCCTCCGAGGATGTGGCCAGAGTGAGCATTTTTCCACTGGAGGGAGGGAGGTACTCATGGGTGGCAGGGCCTTCAATCCCCTACCTGACAGTTGGGGCTAGTTATCAGGTACAGCCTTGGGTGGGAGAGGAGGAGACCTGTTCTCAGTCCGTGAGCTTCCCAGTGACTGTAAGGCTGACCCTGAGATGAAATCCCTGCACCCACTACCCAATCTGCTTATTGTCCTGTAACTTGTAGAGATCCCTCTGAGCTCATGGGATCTGTAGACACTGGTCTTCTGCGGTACTCAGCCTGCCCCCGACTCCCAGCTGACTGCTCCTTTCCAACACATGGCACTCCCAAGTCCCAGACATGATGAGCATTCCTAGTACATGTTGGGGACTCAGAAATAAAAGAGGTACAACTCTGTCCTTGAGTTGATCCCAGTCCAGTAGAAGGAGAAACATGAGGAGTTAACGGCCAGGTGTCATGTGTTAGGACACATTTCATAAGGGTAAAGATTACACAGGGGTGGGATGCAAAACTCAACAATAAAAAGGAATGAACCATTGAATGTGAACCTCAAGTCATTATGCAGAACATAAACGAGGACAGAGTGGATGATTCCAGTTTCACTGCATTCCAGGCAAACTATGGAATACATTGGATACAAATAAGTCAGTAGTTGTTTGTGGTAAGTGGGGATTGACTGGGAAGGGACATGAGAGAATGGTCTGAGCCTTGATACAAGTGTGGATTATTATTCAATTGTTAAAACTGATCACCTGGGCTGGAGTTGTGGTTCAGCCGTTGGAGTGCCTGCCTGGCATATGTGAGGACCCTGGTTTGAACCCCAGCACCACATAAACAACTAAGTGTTGGAGAAACAAAGACCAGATGGAAAAATAAATAAAACTGATTCTATCTCCCTTTCATTCTCTCCCTCCCTCTTTGAAAACAAACAAAAAAAAATTGATCACCGTGAATTTAATAATATGTAAATTATACCTGTGGCAAGCAGCATTCAAAATAGTTCCCAATGGCCCCTCCTTCCTGGTCCACATGCCCTTGTGTGATTCCCACCCACATCTATCAGGTTGGTCTCTGGCCCATAGGTCATGGTAGAGGTGATAGGGTGTCACTTCTGAGATTAGGCTGTAAAAGACACTGCAGTTCTGTCTTCACCCCTCTGTCTCTGTCTCTCCATGTATCCTGGAGAAGACCAAATGTTGAGCATTCCTATAGATGTCTGCAGTCCTAGCTGACTGCTTGACCACACTTTTTTTTTTTTTTTTAAAGAGAGAGAGGGACAGTGAGAAAGAGAGAATCAATTTTACTTAGTTTTCATCTGTTTTTTGTTGCTCCAACACTTAGTTGTGCACATGGTGCTGGGGTGCAAACCTGGGTCCTCTTGCATGCCAGGCAAGCACTATAATCTCTGAACCACTGCACCAGCCCTTTTTCCACATTTTTTATTGGTGCCATTTTTTATTGGTGCATTATAATGATGAAATTTGTTGTTACATATTTGTACATGCACACAATGTAACCATACAATTTGGCCAATATCACTGCCCGGCACTTCCCCACTCCCTCCCTACCTCTTACCCCTTGGTCCTTTTCCTCTACTGATTTCCCTTATTTTCATGAGATCTGTCCCCATCATTCTTTTCCTTTTTTCTCTCTAGTTTCTGCATATGGGAGAAAACATACGACCCTTGACCTGAGTTTGACTTATTTCGCTTAATACGATGGTCTCTAGTTCCATCCATCTTCCTGCAAATAACATAATTTCATTCTTCTTTATGGCTGAGCAAAACTCCATTGTGTATATGTACCACATTTTTTTTTTAATCTATCCATCTGTTGTTGGATACCTAGGCTGGTTCAACAGTTTGGCTATTGTGAATCGTGCAGCTATAGACATGAGTATGCATGCTTATAATAGGATGACTTTAAAAATGTTTGCTGTTTTAAGCCACTAAGTTTTGGGGTTATTTGCTATACATCAATAAATGATGATATCATGTTTTAATAGACTGAACATATGGGGAAAATATACTTGAAGCTCTTCTTGCTCAGATGGTTTTCTCAGGGTCTTTCAAGGGCTTTCTGTGACTCAGACTTCTGGGATCAGCCTCTGAGATGGAGAGACAAGGGGCTGGAGCTCTGTCTAGACATCACGAACTAGTGTCTCCAAAATAGTCTCGCCTAGCAAGTGGCTCTACAAGGCTGCACACAAGGCGCAGGCACACACTTGCTGGGCAGAGAGGATTCCAGAAATGCTCCTGGCCCCTGCTCATATGTCCTCAGCTGCACCAGGAATCCACCCAAGGCTCAGAAGCTAGCATTCTGTTAATTCTGGAATATTTTATGTGAGCCAGGTGATAGGCAAAGTGCTTTGCATGCATCTTTTTATTTACTCTTTGTATGGATTCAGCATAACCTAACAGCACCCATCTGAGTTGTAACTGCCATGATTGCGCCAAATAACCCTAGCTGGTTTTTCCTGCACGGTTTCCCAGCAGACCATAAGTAGATAAAACCATTTGAGTAGTGTGCAGAGCTTTGGATCTGGACCCCAGCTTTAGAGATGTGCCCTGACTCTGATGTTAAGTTAAGATAAACCAGGTACCTTCCAGCCAGGTGACATCATTTTTGTTTTAACTCATAAATTGCCCACCTTTCTGACCCAAATTTTAGGAACCCAACTGTCTTGTTGCCTCCCAGGACCATGCTTCAGTAAGCCCCCCAATAAACGGTCCTCTGTGCAATCCTGGTCTGTCTGCCTCTCTTTCTTTAGTCTCATGGCACCTTGGGGCCTGACCTCATACCCTAGGATGGGGTCATTCTGGAGCACTCGTCTCAACAAGCCCCTAAGAAGACGTAACTAAACCTAGTTTATAGTAGAACAGACACAGAAAGCTGAAGTAAATTGCTGCGGTCATAGAGCTTCTAGGTGGTGGCAGCTTTAGATGGAAATCGACGCTGTCTAGTTTCCAATCTGAGAAGCAAGGAATCAGTAATCTCAGAGTTGAAAATACTTTCCCCATCCACGTCCTGTGAAAACAAGGAGAATGGCCACACATTCTGCTGTCAGATGTAAGGCTACAAATCTCACCCCAGGTTCCTTAGGGTAAGATCTAGAGAGACAGGCAGATATCAGAGCCTAGAAGTCTCAGAGATCATGAGCGCCAGAGAGGAGAGAACAGAGATCCAGAGAGGGAGGTGATTTTCCCAAGTGCTCTGCAGTTATGTCAGCCTTCTCCTCTTTTTCCTCTTCCTTCTCTTCCTCCTCCTCCTCCTCCTCCTCCCCTCCTCCTCCTCCTCCTCCTCCTCCTTCTTTTTTTTGAGGTGGGAAATATAGGGGTTGAGCCCAGGGATGTTTTACTGCTGAGCTACATCCCCGGTCCTTTTTTTGTTGTTGTTGTTTTCAGGTCTGAGGACCGAACTTGGGGCCTTGCACATGCTAGGCAAGCGCTCTGCCACTGAGCTAAATCCCCAACCCCATCCCCAGTCCTTTTTATTTTTTATTTTGAGACAGGATCTCTCTAAGTTGCTCAGGCTGGCCTTGAACTTGTGATCCTTCTGCCTTAGCTTCCTGAGTCACTGGGATTACAGGTGTAAACTGCACACCCAGTTTATATGTTCATATTATTATTTTTTTCTTTTTTAGCATTCTAGGCAGAGGAAGCAACTGTGCAAAGCCACAGATCCTAAGGCAAGAGTGCCTGGGTGCTATATTAAAAAAAAAAGTAAAGGAAATTGGGAATTCATAGGTGGTTTTGCCTGTAGAATGAATCCCCCCCCCCCCGCCCTTCTTCAGATACCAATACCACATTCTTCCTTTGGGGAAACATCCCTTCCCAGTCTCAGTCTCATTCCATAGAGTAAGTGTGGGGCTGATCCCATCTCCCCTTTGGAGGAAGGGGAGGCTCAAGACCTGGTCTAGCCATTAGAGATGTGCACATCAAGGAACAGGGCCAAGGAGGCAGGGCCAGGGGTGGAGGATAAGAAGTGGAGAATAAGAGCCAACCTGAAGGGACTAGAGCAGTGGCTCAGTGGTTACAGTGCTTCCTAACATGTGTGAGGACACAGGTTCAATCTCCAGCACCATGAAATGTCAGAGCAACGAAAGCCACATGAAAAACGAAATAAAATTGATTTCTCTCTCTTTCTCTCTCTCTCTCACTGTCCTTTTCTCTTAAATAAGAAAAAAAAGAGCCGACCTAAAGAAGCAGCCAACTCTGAGGAAGGCACTGCTGAGACTTGAATCAAAACAGATTCCTAACGACTAGTGTTTTTTTTTTTAAACTTTTTTTTTAAAAGACAGAAGGACAGTGAGAGAGACAGAGAAAGAGAGGAACAACTTTATTTAGTTTTTCACATGGCCTTAGTTGCTCAAACACTCAGTTGTGTACATGGTGCTGGGGTTTGAACCCGGGTCCCCGTGCTAGTGTTTTATTTATTTATTTATTTATTTATTTATTTATTTTAAAGAGAGAGAGACAGTGAGAGAGACAGAGAGAGAAACTTTATTTAGTTTTTCACATGGCCTTAGTTGCTCAAACACTCAGTTGTGTACGTGGTGCTGGGGTTTGAACCCGGGTCCTCGTGCTTGCCAGGCAAGCGCCGAAACCGCAGAGCCACCGCTCCAGCCCCCATGACTAGTGTTTTAAACACTGGTTAGCTTCTGAATTTTTGTCCCCTCAATGGCTTAGTTACCCGCAGTGATACATGCCCTTTGTGCTTGAGTCAGTTTGAGATGTTTCTTTTTATTTGCAACAAAAAATGTGTTAACTGATCCAAAGTGTCAGGGACAGCCTCAGGCCTAAAGGACAAGCAGCAGTTGGTCAGGTGAAGAAGTGAAGAAAAATGTCCTAGACAGAACACCAAATGCAAGAGCCCCAGGAGAGGAATAAGTGTGGCAGGTTCCAGGAGCTAGAGGAAGGCTGGGGAAATGGTGGCAAGGAGTCTGAGGACGTGGGATGAGGCTAGGGAGGAGTCCTGGACAGAGGGCTCATAGACTTTATGGATCTGAGATGTTGTCCCAAGAGCAAAATCATTTTTAAGAGTTTATTTTTTAGTACCAGGGATTGAACCCAGGGGCACTTAACCACTAAACCACATCCCAAGCCCATTTTTATTTTTTTCAGGGCTGAGGACCAAGCGCTCTCCCACTGAGCTAAATCCCAACCCACCATTTTTATTTTTTATTTTGAGACAGGGTCTTGCTAAGTTGCTTAGTGCCTCATTGAGTTGTTGAGGCTGGCTGTGAACCTGTGATACTTCTGCCTCAGCCTCCCAAGCAGCTGGGATTTCAGGCATGCACCACCTGCCTGGTCATGGTAGAGTTTTGAACAGGTAAAACTTCGACTTAATTTGCATTATAACAACATGGGGACTAGAGTGACAGAGGTCAGAGCAGTGCAGGGGGATTATTTAGAAAATTATCACAAGGTGCTGGAGTGGTAGCGCAGTGGTAGAGTGCTTACCTGGCATGTGCCAGGACCTGGGTTCAAACCCCAGCACCACATACACAACTAAATGTCAGAGAAACATAAACCAGATGAAAAAATAAAATTGATTCTTTTTCTCTTAAACAAAAAGAAAAGAAAATAATTGCAGATCTCCAGGCTACAGATGATGTTAACAGAGTGGGGGCAGTGAACATGGGGTAGGTCTACAAAGATTGTTGTGTAGGTCTACAAAGATTATTCCCAATAAACCATGCCTCCTGCTGTTCATGCTTTGTGGATGGATTTCTGTCCCATAAGGAACGTAGGGAAACCTTGTGACCCATTTTTTTTTTTTTAAGAGAGGGACAGTGAGAGAGAGAGAAAGAGAATCAATTTTATTTAGTTTCTCATGTGGATTTTGTTGCTCTGACACTTCGTTGTGTTTGTGGTGCTGGGGTTCAAACCTGCATACTCACGCGTGCCAGGCAAGTGCTGTAACCTCTGAGCCACTGCTCCAGCTCACCTTGTGACCCTGTTAATGGCAGAATGCAGAGGAATTGATGTTGCACCAGCGATGAACCTAAGCTTTTTTTATTTTTTTCTTTCTTTTGTGGTGCTAGAGATTAAACTCAGGGATACTCTATCACTGAGCTATGTACTACAGCCCTTTTTTATTTTTCCAAAAAAGAGGGGGGGAGAGAGAGAGAGAGAATGAGAATGAATTTTATTTTTCCACCTGGTCTTTGTTCCTCTGACACTTCGTTTTGTATGTGGCGCTGGGGTTTGAACCAGGGTCCTCATGTATGCCAGGCAAGCGCTCCAACTGCTGAGCCACCGCTCCAGCCCTGTTCACAGCCCTTTGAATTTTTTTTGAGTTAAGGTCTTACTGAGTTGCTCAGGCTGTCCTTGAACTTGTGAGCCTCCTGCCTCACCACCCAAGTCTGTGGGATCTCTTTGTGCCCCACGACACCAGGTGGAACCTAAGCTTTAAGAAGACCGGGGAAGCTGTGCTTTTGAGCTGTCAGGTGCCCTGCTCCACCAGGAAACAAGGCCAGCTCTCTTGCTGTGAGGCCATCTGGAAGACCCATAGTGAGGGCTTGACTTATGTGGAGAGAGAGAGCCTTAGCTATCCCTCTGTCCCACTCAAGCCTCTAGATGACTCTAGTTTCAGATGACATTTGTTTACAACCATATGATAGACCCCGTTTTAGTCTGTTTATGTACTATTCTAAAATACCTGAGACTGGATACTTTTTAAGCATCAGAAATGTATTTCTCACACTTCTGAAGGGTGGAAGTCCAAGATCAAGATATCAGCAGATTTAGCGTCTTTTGAAGTCCCATTCCTCATTAATGATGCTATCTAGGTGTCCTTGACAAAAAAGGAAGGACATCTCTCTGTAGCCTCTTATATGGGCATTAATCCCATCCACAAGTGCACAGCCCTCTCAGCCTAATTTCCTCCCAAGGCCCCACCTCTTAATATTATCACCTTGGGGGTTAAGTTTCAATATACGAATTTTAGAGATAGAACTATTGATACTGTTGCAGACCCTAAATGAGATCATCAGAAAATCTCCTCAACAAAGACTGGTAAAACCCATATAATTCTGAGAAATTATAAAAATTGCAAAGTTTTTAAGCCATTGAAATTTGGGGTGATTTGTTGCATAGCACTAGCTAACCGAAGTAGACTTGAGAACTATTCAAGGAGAAGAAAGGAGGATAAGGGGGTGAGGGAAAAAGGTATTGGGATGATTCAAGGTGTCTGGTTTGGGCATGAGTTGGGAAATGATAAGGAGAGCAGGTTGGAGAATAAAGATGGTGAATGAGATTTTGGTCATGTTGAATTCAAGGTGCCTGGGGTCACCCACATAATGGCAACAGTTCTGTGAAGTAAATTGCCCAGGCTATACACTGAATAGGTGTTAAGCAAAGACAGATTATGAGGAACAAAAGCCCACCCAAGCTAATACAAATGAATGATATCAACAATGGTAATACTGAGTGCTAAGCATGTGCTTCTCTGTTTTGATCCTTTTACATGAGCATTGGTCCATCTAGACAAGTACCTTAGAGTAGAGCATTTGTGAACAACAGAAATTTATTGCTGGGAAGTCCAAGGCCAAGGCAGATTCACAGTCTGATGAGACTGCTTTCTGCTTTGAAGATGGCATCTTCTGGCCATTCCAGTAATGGCCACTTCCTTGAAGGTGGTGTCACATGGAACCTCAGCCTTAGGTTCCAGAGCTCCAAGTGTTTCGGAAGTGCTGGGGTGAAGCTTGATTGCCTTCTTCCCTGCAACACAAGAGGTCCCACAGAATTACATTTATGCCATTTCTTTGGAAACTTCAGCTCTCAAGATCTCAGCGGTGTGATCTCACTTCCAAGACAATTGCACCTTGTCCACATCCACTGCTTTTGGTGCTGTCTGTTGTCGAAGCAGAAAAAACTGGAGATGTGGTTGCTCTATCATTGCACCTGGTGCTCAGCACTTGCAGGCTTTTGTTCTTGCTTGGGTGCATGCACCAAACAGAAATGGACAGATGTAACTTTGGAGGGCTTCCTGAATCAAACTTTGCCCTGAAAACCTTTGTGCTATTTATTGAGGCTAAACCTGAGCTTTGGTCTCTAAAAATTCCAAGAAATAGTAAATAGGGTGGTTTCATCTTCTTATTTGTTTCATATAAGATGGGAACAGGGCTGAAGCAGTGGTTCAGCAATTATGGCACTTGCCTGGCATGCGCGAGGACCTGAATTTGAACCCCAGCACCACATACACAACTGCATGTCAGAGCCATAAAGGCCAGATGAAACCTAAATAAAAATTGATTCTTCCTGCTTCTCTCACTGTCCCCTCTCTCTTTAAAACAAAAGGAACAAACGGTTGTCTGTTAAGTGTTTAAAAAATATTTTCTTTACAACAAATAATGCAATGAAAAATGCAGCCTATAATCTGTACTTGCTGCTTAGAGAGGGGGTGAAAGAGGTAAGAAGGCTGAAATTGGCATAAGTAATACTTCACAGTTTCAGAACTCTCAAAGCACATGAAAAAGGAAGGAAGCTTCTGCCCAGAATCCTAGGAAACTGACTGGCTTTAATCGTTCCCTCCTGAATCACAAACGAGTCTTTTCTTCATATTTTTATTAGATTTTTGTTTAATCTCTCAAGTTACTATTGTACTTAGAGATCAAATATTCAGCCCAAAATTGAAACATTTATCTCTGGGGGGAAAGAGTTCAGGAAAATGGATTCAATGTATCTGATATTGAAATGAAGAAAAGATCTAATGTAAAAAAAATCCCTTTGACTTTGAAATGGAGAGGAAATTTAATAAGCTTTTTTTTTTAAGAGGAAGAAACAGCGAATCAATTTTTATTTAGTTTTTCATGTGGTTTTCGTTGCTCTGACATTTCATCGTGTACGTGGTGCTGGGGTTTGAACCCACGTACTTTCGCATGCCAGGCAAGTGCCATAACTGCCGAGCCACTGCTCCAGGGCCAATTTTGTTTTTATTTTTTTTTCATCTGGTTTTCTTATTCCAACACTTAGTTGTGTATGTAGTGCTGGGGTTCAAACCCAGGTCCTTGCGCATGTCAGGGAAGGGCTGTACTGTGAAGCTGCTGCTCCGGCTCTAAAACACTTTTATATTAATAGAGTAAGATCATTATCATGGTGCAAATGATTATATTAAATATAAACTATGTTCTTCAAAAAGAAAACAAGATGGCACCTGCTTTTTAAGTTTATTTTTTAATTTTTTTAAGAGAAAGAGTGAGAGAGTTCTTTTCTCTCACTTAGTTGCGTATGTGGTGCTGGGGTTCGAACCTCGAGCATGCCAGGCAAGCGCTCCAACTGCTAAGCCACTGCTCCAGCCCCTGGCGTTTGTTTACATGTGGAGCGCTTCATGAGTGTGCGTGACCCTTGTGCAGGGGCTGCGCTAACCTCCACGGCGTTCGGGTTTTAGGATATGTGCCGCAGAAGTGAGCACTGGCACCTGCTTTCCACAAGATCATCCTTATTCATTTTTAATTTTTGTGGAATTAGGGATTACTGAACCCAGCGGAGCTCTACTACAGAGCTACATCCTTTTTATTCTTTAGTTTGAGATAGGGCCCACTAAATTGCTGAGGCTGGCTTTGAACTTGTGAAACTGCTGCCTCAGCCTATCCAGTAGCTAGGATTGTTAGTGTGCACCCATGTGCCCAGCAGATGGCATCTTCTTGCTGCATCAAGAGAACCTGGAGTCTCTTTTATGAAGGCCCTCATCCCATTCTTGAAGGATCACTTTCCGAAGGCCCCACCTCTTAGTATTCTCTCAACAGGATTTAGGTTCTAACACAGGCAATTTGGGGGAACACGGACATTAAGACCATCGCCCACGGTCACCAATTTACTCACAACCTCAACCCCATGCAATGTGTAGTCTTATTATCCCCATTCTGCAGATGAGGTCAAAGAGGCACAGATAAAGGGTGGTACGAAAGCCTGGTCTTTGTCTATGCTGCAAGTCTAATAATGAGGATAAGGTTTTGAGAAAAAAGTTTGACTGATCTGCTAATAAATGAGAATGCAGTGGACGAAAGTCTCAGAGGCTGTGATTCTGAGTGCCAGGGTGAACAGAGGACTTTTTAAAAGGGGGATTCAAAGGTGAAGCTCCAGCTGTGCCTATCAGGAGTCAGATTCCTATCCAGATGGCTGCCTTGAGGGATAGCTGCTGCTTAGATCTGCGGGTACCAGCAGCTCTCAAGTCCGGATTTTTTTATTCCTGTGGTCAATGAGCGGAAGGACTGATAACTTAGCCTAGGATGAGAAGAATGTTAATCTTCCTTACCCTGCAGTTAGGGAGCAGAAGAAGAGAGAGGAGGAAGTAAAAGAAAATAAGAAATGTCAGTTTTAAAACAAGCCACCAGCCAGGTGTGGTGACACACTTGTGTACCCTCAGGGACTTGGGAGGCTGGGGCAAGAAGATCGCAAGTTCAAAGCCAGCCTAGCAATTTAGCAACACTAAGCAACTTAGTGAGACCCTGTCTCAAAATGAAAACTAAAAAGGGCTGGGGATATGGCTCAGTGGTTAAGCACCCCTGGGTTCAATTGGTGCTCAAAATAAATAAATAAACAAATAAATAAAATAAATGGTCAAGCAGCAAAGTTTCCATTTAAAGCACAAAGTAGATCCCTGTTACAGTGGAGCCAGGATTCCAAGGCAGGAGCTCTGACTCCTTGTGTCCATGTGACTGAGGATGCTGCCTTTATGAAGGCGACTTACTGAAAGGGCCCCGGGTCTCTCATGGACACCAGCAGGGCTGGAAACCTCAGAGATAGAGTCCTCCTGGATTGAATTCCACTGACTCCAGCCCTGATCCAGTCACCTGATCCCAGTCTCTGTGTCTGATCAGTTAACTGGAGACACAGGGATGAGATGCCCAAGTGTGGGCCCAACAGTAGTGGGGGAGGGGTGCACACATCTTAAGGTGCAGACACAGCTGCCTGAACACCCATTCTTCCCTGGGGTGAGTGCTTATAGCAGTGTAGAAAGAGGTCCTGCTTGGGCCAGGCGCACATGACTCAGTGCTCAGCACATCAACCTCTGCCCTGCAAAACCTCATGGGGAATGGAAAGGAATGTGGTCACCTACCCCTCACACTGTGCCGACCCACTCCCTAAGCCACTGAGCCCCACCTGACATTCCTCAGCCCAGGTCTCAAAACCTCTCTACGGGCCTGCTTCTCCCATTCCACTCCAACCCTTTGATACGGTTCTGAATTTTTCTCCTCTGACTCCATGTACTCTCACACAGGGTAACAAAACTAAAAGCTACTACTTGAAACACATTTGCTAATGCATGTGCCAAGCACTGAGCAGTTTTGTTTAAGCCACTGGAGACTGAATCCAGGGGTGCTCTCTCATTGAGCTACATCCCCAGCCCTTTTTTATTTTATTTTAAGTCAGGGTCTCACTAAATTGCTTAGGTTGGCCTTGCACTTGGAGACCCTCCTGCCTCAGTGTCCTGAGTTGCTGGGATTACAGGTGTGTACCACCATGCCTGGCTACACAGGAGGTTTGACAGGTTCATAAACTCCTCACAACCACCCTAGGAAGTAGGTACCCATTTTATGGTTTAATAAAGTGAGGTTCTCAGAACAGAAGTAACTTCGCCAAGGTCACACAGACAGTGAGGATTGTCTTTGAAAATGGATTGAAGCTACGTACCCCTGAGGTCTGTGCTCCTACTATCTAGGGAAAGGGCAACCATCCAGCCCAGGTTGGGTGTTGCCCCATCCCACCTCGCTGCTGGGGGCAGAGCCTGATGCCTTCTTTCAAAGGCACACAGCTGTGGTCTGTGCCTGCTGTATTTTACATTCCTTTGGTGGAGGTGCTCTCAACGGTTGATCTCCAGACCAGCAGCATCAGCAAAACCTGGGAACTTGTCCAAAATGTACATTCTCCCCCGCTGAATTGGACTCTCTGGGTGTGGCTCAAACCCTGTGCCTTAACCAGCCCTCCAGGCTGCCCCGATGCCTGCCCAGTCTACAAACTACCAGAGAACATGGGAGAGAGCGTGGCCTTGTCTGTGGCACGTCCAGGTGACTCTCAGGCAGCAGCTGCAAAAAGTGAGAATTTTAATTGAGTG
Source organism: Aplodontia rufa (assembly GCA_004027875.1). NCBI lineage: Eukaryota > Metazoa > Chordata > Mammalia > Rodentia > Aplodontiidae > Aplodontia > Aplodontia rufa. Next base: position 41,856 of record PVKS010000655.1, on the reverse strand, counting down.
GATTTGTGTGTGTGGTGGTGGTTGGTGTTTTCTCATCACATTTGTTAGAAATGACTCAAGTCTGCCTTGAGGGAAAGTGGGTGAATTCTTTGATTGTCACACACCGTTATTATTTTTTTTCGTGTTTGTGTGTGTGCTAAAAGAGAGTGAAAATAAACACAAAGAAATCCAAACTGTGGGTGTTCGCACCAACATCTTATCTGTGTGGGGGAGGGTTGTGAACATGGTCTCCTGTTTAGCCAATTAACTTGAACTTTGCCTTCTCAGGGTCAGGTCCTGGGCTAGGTTCTAAGGCACAGACTGACTCTCTGTCTGCCTGCTCTGCATTGTAGGCTACAGATATCTTACAACTAGAATTCTGGGTTTCAAGAGTTGGGGGCCTCGGACACTTCTCCTCTACAACCCTAGGCTACACCATTTCAAATTACTCACCAGCGTACAGCCTTTGACACTCACCTGCTCTGTGCTCTTGTTCAAATCACTTGGCCTCTCTGGGCTTGATTCCTCCATTGTGGAATGAGAACAGTAATCCCTCCTTACAGGCTTGTTATGGTGATGGAGAAAACGTATGTAGGATTGAGATGCGAGGATCAGCGTTGGTTCTCTGTCTCACGAATTTGAAGAATGAGATCCATGGACACTAAGATGAGAACAAAGTAGCAGGATAAAGAAAGCAGAGCTCCCACAGGGGTAGGGGTCCCTAGACAGGGCTGCCGCTGGGTGGCTACTGCCTAGGGGTTTATGTGATAATGTTAGAGGGGAGTTGGTGACCTTGAAGAAGAGCATAGGCTAGAGATTTAAAGTGGGTCTTTGGGCCTAGTCACACCAGGGCACCCCGTGTTCATGCAGCCCTGATCCAATCAGGAAGCTCAGCACTCGCTGCTTCACCTTGGGGACCAGCTCAGGGTTCTAGTGCACACCTCCAGGCCCCAGTGGAGTCTCTGGTCACCAGCTGTCTACTCCATTTGTAAACTCCTGGGGGAAGCGGCCTCAACCCTGCCTGCCTAACACTTTTCTGTCTCCTGCTCTCAGTGTAGCGTTGTCACTCGCTAGTTGTATGTGACCTTGAACAACTTAGTTGGACTCTTCAGACCTGCTGCCTTTCTTGTAAGCAATAGCACGTACCTCATGAGGTTGTCATGGGGTTAACGGTTGTATATTGTTTTCTTTAATTATTATTTTTTGTAGCAGGAATTGAACTCAGGGGTGCTTTATCACTGAGCTACATCTCCAGCCCTTTTTATTTTTAATTTTGAGACAGAGTCTCTCTAAGTTACCCAGGCCAGCCTCAAATTTTCCATCCTCCTGCCTCAGCCTCCTGAGTTGCTGGAATTCTGGTATGCACCACTGCACCCAGCGTTATATATCATTTGAGTCAGGTTTTGCATCACTGTGATGAAAATACCTGACAAAAATAACTTAGAAGAGGGAAAATTTATTTGGGGTTTGTGGTTTCAGAGACCTTATTCCAAGGTGAGCCAACAAACATGTCCTGGGGGAAGGGCCCAGAGAAGGAAAGTTACCCAGGTCATTCAGGGAGCGTAGAGACAGGGGACTGAGAAGGGTCACAGGGAAGACGCACCCTTCTGGGCACGCCCCCAGTGACCCACCTTCTACAGCCACGTCCTACCTGCCTATGGTTACCACTTAGTCGGTTCATTTAAACTTTGATGGACAGATTAGGTTATAGCTCTCATAATCTGACATTTCACCTCTGAATGTTCCTGCATTAATAGGAGATTTGTGGGGTCATCTCATGTCCAAACTACAATATATATCAATCTTTTTTCTTTTTTGATACAGGGCATTGAACTTAGGTGCATTTAATCACTGAGTCACATCCCCAGGCCTTTTTACTTTTTATTTTGAGACAGGGTCTTGCTAAGTTGTTTAGGGCTTCAGTAGGTTGCCGCGACTGGCTTTGAACTAGCGATCCTCCTGCCTCAGCCTCCCAAGTCACTGGGATTACAGGCATGCACTACTGTGCCTGGCCCAAACTATAACATATATCAATCGTAAAACAATTCTGCACAGTAGTAAGCACTCTAAGGATGTTAGCTACTATTATTATGCACATAGCACTGTGCCTGGGGTGTAGCAGAAGCTCAACACACATGACTACTCTTATTATGAGTTTCCATCTTTAACCTTGCAGAAGTTCCAGTCTCAAAATTAATGAGGCTGCTGTTTCCAACTTCCTGTTCCCTCACTAATGACTTCAAGGATTTTGCAGTACTGACTTTGGGTTTGTGCCCTTTCTACCAGTTCATCTGGTGTCTGACCTCGAGTTTCGGGCACTGCTCAGGTCTGCTGCTCTTTGCTCTTGATCTGGTCTCAGAATTTTTGTTTTGGCTTCATGCCCTATTCCCAGGGCTCATCTCACTGACATTAAGTCCTACAGATCAGCATCAAGTGCGTGTTCTGTTACCACGAGCTATGTAACCTTAGACAAAGGATTTAATCAGCTGTAAAATGGGGCTAGTAAAATGCCTGTCTCGCAGCGTTGTCTAATGATTAAATGCAATCGTTCGTTTGCAAACATTCAGCATGGTGCTCAATAAATGTTTATTTACTTGTGTTTATTTCTCCCATAATCATTCTGAACTCCATGTATTGATATTTAAAAGGAGGGTGTAATCTTCCCTACTGTGCCAGAGACTACCAGTCACCACACAATACCCAGCCTTCTTTTCTTCCTTAATATTTTGACCTTATTAGGATGTGGGAGGCACAGGAATGAACCCAACTCAAGACTGTGTCTTGGGATTGGAGAGGTGGCTCAGTGGTTCAAGTTCTTGCCTGGCATGCGCAAGGACCTGGGTTCAAACCCCAGCACCACTTACACAACTGTCAGAGAAACAAAAGACAAATGAAAAACTAAATAAATTGATTCTTTCTTTTCTCTCTCTCTCTCTCTCTCTTTTTAAAAGAGAGAAGCACAGTAAGAAAGAATCAATTTTTATTTAGTTTTCATTGCTCTGACACTTTGTTGTGTACATGATGCTGGGGTTTGAACCTGCATCCTTACACATGCCAGGCAAGTGCCATAACCTCCGAGCGGCCACTCCAGCCCCTCTTTCTCTTAAAAAAAAAAAAAAAAAAAAGCCTGTGTCTTTCCTTACAGCCAGATGTTACCATGCATCAAGGTCATGGCCAATGATATGAAAAGAAGTGTTCAGCTGTAGTATGCAATAAATTTTGCCTCCCCCCAAAAAGGTATGTTAAAGCCCTAACCCTAGTTCCATAGAAGTGATCTTATTTAGAAAGAGGGATTTTTTTTTTTAACAGAGGTAAGCAAATTAAAATGAGGTCATTAGGGTGGGCCCTCATCCAACACCAGTGTCTTTCTTTAAAGGGGACATTTGGACTCAGAGACAGACATACACAAAGGGAGGATGACATAAACACACACAGGGAAAAGACAGCTACGTGACTCGAGAGAGTTGTAACCACATGCGGTGGAGCCACAAGGCTTGCTGGCGACACCAGAGGACAGAAGAAGCAAGGAAGTATTCTCCTCTAGAACCACGAGAGGGAGCACAAGCCTGCCAACACTTTGATTGCAGACTTCCAACCTCCAGAACTGTTTTGCAACACCAGTTCCTGGTGCTTTTTCCTGGCAGCCCTTGGGCATTAATACAGGCAGAATTTTGGGAAGCCCGAATAAAATGATGGACGCGAAAGCATTTTGCAAACTCTCTGTTCAATGCACCTGAAGGTATTTTTGTTACTGTAGCGTTCATATATGGTTACGATTGGTTTAGGAAGAATAAGTGGAAATTGGCTGAGATGACTGTGGTTAAGGATCAGAGCTCTTCGTTCTGCTTTCGCTGTGTTCTTGAGGGCTCCACAGCAAGCAGGGATGGTCAGATTTGAGTGGTCTGAGAGACTGTCAGGAGAGGATGAATGCCATCGGGGGACTGGGTAGCTTTCACTGAGCTGGAGACAGAATTCTCAGCTGCTGGTTGGCAGTCACGCATAAAGGTTAAGGGTCAGGGTAGACTTGGGTTAAGGGTCCGGACAGATTTTGAATTTTCGTTTTCTTCTGCGTTGAGGATTGAACCTAGGACTTCACACATGCTAAGTATGTTAGTCAGCTTTTTGTCCCTGTGACATGATGCCTGAGAAAACTTAAAGGAAGAAAGATTTATTTAGGCTCATGGTTTCAGTCCACTGCTTCTGGGCCTGTGGTAAGCCAGCACATCATGGTGGAAAAAGGCATGGGTGAACAGCTCACCTCATAGCCTAGAAGGAGGGAGGGAGAGAATGGCTACGCACGGTGGTGCACTCCTGTAATCTCAGCAACTCTGGAGGCTGAGGCAGGAGGATTGTAAATTTGAGGCCAGCCTCAACAACTTAGTGAGGCCCTAAGCAACTTTGCCAGACCCTGTCTCAACTTAAAAAATTAAAAAGTCTGGCTCAGTGATAAAGTGCCCCTGGATTCAATGCCCAATTAAAGAGAGAGAGAGAGAGGGGGAAGAAAAGGAAGGGCTAGGGATAAAGGACACATAGGGCATGCTCCCAGTGACCTACTTCTCCACCACCTAAAGTTTCCACCATTTCTCAATAGTGTTATCAAATTATGAATACATCAATGGATTAATCCACTAAGGAGATCAGAGATCCTGCATGATCCAGTCACTTCCCAGAAGGCCCACCTTTGAACACCATGGCCTTGGAGACCAAGCCTTCAACACGTGAGACTTTGGGGGACATTCAAGATCCAAATTATAACACTAGGCAAGCACTTTACCACTGAGCCACACTCTCCCAGATCAGACTTGCATTTAAATATGGGCTTCATCTTTACTTGCTGTGTGATCCTCAGCAAGATACTGAACTACTCTGAGCTTCAGATTCCTTATCTATAAAATGGAACAATTATAGCTCCTATGACATAGGGTTCTCATGATGATTCAATGACATATCTAGTAGGGAAAAAGATAAAGTCATATCCTATGTCCATACCCAGTCCAGGATGTAGATTTTTCTGCCTTGATTACTCACCCTGACAGATTACAAATGGGCAGACTGGATTCTGGTTTGTTCTTTCTTACCTACATTAATTCATGTCTACTATGTGTCTACTACATACCAGGTGATGAAATTGTGGCGATCCAAACCCAGACCAAACATAGCATCCAAACATAGGCAAGTCAAGCAATGATTTGTAAGTAGAGCTTTTGGAGTGCCCCTGCCTCCTCTAAACCTCAGACTGAGGTTCCTGCCATGGCTATCCTGGTCTACCTGGTCCCGTCGGCAGATCCTTGTCTCAGGACCTTATTCTTCTTGAGAGAAGATAAGGATGCTTGTCCTCATACGAGAGGGCAAATAACTACTAATCTCTCAAAGTGGGAACCTGCCACCTGAGAGGCTCTTCTATGCAAGGAAAGCACCAAGTTTATAGTAAGAAGGGCCCAGAGAAGTCAGTCTGAACCCTCTCAATCAACAGGGGTAAATCTAGCCATGTAGAAGTGACGTAGCTCCAGGCGGAGTATCACCACGGATACTCAGCTGTGTATGTGTGGCTTGGTTGAGTGGGGAGCAGAAAATGATCCTCTCTGTCTCCATGGTCACTGCTCTGGCTCATCTGTGTACCCTGCATGTTCTGACTAGGTTTCACAGTGTCCTGGGGAGATACTGAGGCAGGACAAACCTATAGCCTGGCTGGGGACACTGGCACACAAGGTAGACTAAACACCCTTTTCTCCACGGATTTTAAATGCCTGCCTTCATTGTGTACCAAGTTCTCCAACATGCACACAACTGTTCTAGATTCTGTTCTCTTCTACCATTGTTTCTTCCTGCTCTAGTACCATGCAGTTTTAAAGACTGTAGCCTAATAAAAAAAAGTTGTATATCTATTAGAGGAAGTCCTCTTTCTTCTTTTGCAAGAATGTCTTGACTGTTCCTCAGCCGCTGTTCCAGACTAATATTTGAAATTAGCTTTTGAGTAAATACAGCTATCAGTCTTCTTGAACACTCTTGTACATGCCAGGTGCTGGGCACTCTGAAAAGCCATGATTCTGGTCCCTCCCTGTCCTTGGGGCAAACAAACTAGCTGAGAAGTGTTGCCAGACACATGGAGAGCTAAAACGGGAATTTCAGTCATAGGTAACAAGAGTCAAATGAGTGAGAAGTCAGGGCAGACCGAAATGGTAGGAGTTCCACTGTCCCTTGAGGCTAGGCAAGTCATGAACCGCTCAACAGAGGGCATTTTACTGGACTTTGGTGGATGAGCAGGAATTTGTTTGTATAGAAGACAAGAAATTCCTTGAGTTGAGGAAGTCAGAGAAAGCTTCTTGGAGGAGACACATTTCACCGGAGGGCCACGAGTTTTCCAGATTCATAGGGGGAAAGAGGGAGGGATCAATCACCCCAAGCTTGGAATGTCACTAAAAGGCTCTCTGAACACACCTGAATTGGGTTTCAATTTGGAGGAGTCAGAGAAGATGCCTGGAAGAGGCAACTTAATAAAACTGATTTTATTAGAAAGTAATACAAGGAGATGACATTTGTCCTGGGCTTCAGTGGATGCGCGAGCACTACGCGAGGAAGAGAAGAGAACAGAAAGGCACCATGGCGTTCGGCCAGACGCAGAAAAGGTTAACTGGAGCCACTTCAAGAGTGGGCTTTCTGCCCACCCTCCAAGACCCACGATGCAGGATCTAAGGGTGATACTTGCGTACACGCTCGGAACTCCGAGGTGGTGGCTCTGCAGTTTGGACTTCCCAGAGTGGGCAGCCACCGACGGATACGGGAGGGACTGCGGCGCAGGTTTGCGGAGCAGGCTGGCAGAGCTGAATGCTTTATGTCCGAATCGACCAATGGGCTGGGGGCACCCGGTTGCCGGGACTACGGCGCTAGCAGGGGCGGGGCCTGGGCTATGGGGGCGGGGCCCGGGAGGGGCTTATATAAGCGGGCAGCGGGCAGAAGGCGGGGCGTGGGGTCGGTGGCTGCTGGGCGCGCGGGGCGCAGGCCGCGGGGCCGGAGCCGGGGGGAGCGAGCGAGCGGAGGCGCCGAGGATCCGATTCACTCGCTGGGGAGACCTATGGGCCGAAGCCGTGTAAATGCGTTTTAAGGCGAGTGCAGGGAGTGGCTTGGGGAGCCCTGGGGAGCGGGCGCCCTCGGCTTGGGTGCTGACCTGCCTCCCGGCCCCTCTTGCCTCCTCTCAGCAGGGGCCTCGGCTCCGCAACTGCCACTCCTCCTCGGGGTGTTGCACAAGTTTCGAGGTCACCGGCGACCCCCCCTAGCAGCGCGCCTGGCTCTGGCCCCCACGAAGGAGGACGGGGCTTGGTAAGGGGGCAGGGGGTGGGGGACGGAGCCTCAGCCCCGTCCTGCACTCGAGAGGGGTCACTAGGGCAGAATCTCTGCTTTTGGTTCCCACCCGGGAGCCTGCGGACCCCACCACCATGTGGCGCCCTCCTGCTCGCTTAGAATTCTAGCATGACAAGACCAACCATTTACAAACGGGGAAACTGGGCTCTGAGAGGGGTCGGAGAGTACCCAAGGTCAGGAAGCAGAGAGCGGACTCGAACCTAAGCTCCTGTTCAGGGCTGAGAATCTTTGGCTTGGCCTCCGGCACCCTCTCTAGGTGGGCGTGGTCAGGACTGGGGGCGCCCTGGAAACTTCCCCACCCAGGTCTCAAATTTCATGCTCCCTCATTATTTACCTCTTTCCAAACCCAGAATTACAGAACTGGAAATGATCTCTAAAACAATCCATCCATTTTGCAGATGGGGCCACTGAGGCTGACAGACGAAACATTTGGGCATACAATGCCTTGTCCCAGTGTAGAATCTAGGATGTCTGACAATCCCAGAGACAAAGTCCCAAGCTTGTCCTGCTGGGGGTGGGCCGTGACAAGACTTGGAAGGTGAGGGGCGCAGAGGATTCGGCTCCTAGGGTCCTAGGGCTCTGCTCCATCTCTCTCCCCACCCCTGCAGTGTGTTGCATACTTTCTAAGGCGGCGGTGGCGGCTGCTCCTGCTCGGCATGGCTGGCTACCTGAGTGAATCGGACTTTGTGATGGTGGAGGAGGGCTTCAGCACCAGAGACCTGCTGGAGGAACTCACTCTGGGGGCCTCACAGGCCACCACGGTGAGAGTCTGGGAGTTGGGGTGGGTCTTCTGTCCTCTCCTCTGGAAGGGCTCCTAGGGCCCTCATCTTATTCCTTCACTTATTTCCTATCCAGTCTGTGTTATTTGTAAGAGACTTGGCCATTTTATCTCCAATTTCTGGCACCCAAATCTGCCCCTTCTGTGCCACCTACCTGATGAACAAACAGCACCAACGCTATGTACCCAACCTTCCAGGTCAGCAGCCTGGAAGTTCTGTACTTTGCCCCCTCCCTTACCTCCTACATGTAGGCATCACCCATCTCTGTGAAGTCTACCTCCTTAAATAATCCTCCAGGGAGCTCTTGCAGTTCAGTCCTCATCTCTGTAAAGGCCCCTGACCTCCCTGTTACATCCCCTCCAACTGTAGCACAGCCCTGCTCAAAATCAGACTTCTATGATAGTTCCCCATTACTGCAGGATCAAGTCTGCCTCCATCATCCCATTTCCGGCTTTACCACCGGAGCTGAACTACTCTATTCATATTTCCCAGTGATGCCGTTATGTTCTATTGTCATGCCTTTACCCAAGCTGTACCCTGTCTGGAAAATCCTCCTCCCAGCTTCTCCCCTCTACTCATTTCTAGTGTTCCTTACTTCTCATCTGTGTTGCTTTTTCCTGATTACTCCAAGCAAGGTTTATATTTTCTTTCTCCGTGCCCCCCAATACATTTTTTAGAAACTCCCATCTAGCATTCATTGAGGGGACTTGAAATTACTTCAAGTTCCCTTCTCTTCCAGTCCCAAGTCCCTTTAGGGCTAGAGTCCTGTCTGGTCATCTCTGTCCCTTAGCATACTATCTGACACCAAGTGGGTATCAGTTAAAAAAAAAAGTTGCATGAAAAGGGAACTGAGTCCCAAGGAAGGTTTAAGTAATGTGGTCTTACCCAGGCTCATACCTATTGAGCCTTCAGGCAGTCTGTGATGAGCAGTTGTCTATAGGTGTTGCTCATAGTGGCAGTGGGACAACCTCAAAACGTCACTGAGCAGCTGTGTGTGAAAGGCGGTGGGCTGCAGGCCACAGCTTCTACCTTTCCTGCTGCTGACTGATGTGTGTACAGTTCTGTTACTTTGAAAGCACTCAAGGCGAAGTTGCCTCATGGGTTTGGGGAGGGTGGGATTTCAACTGAAACTTGAAGGCATAGTAGGATTTTGCTAAACCCAGCAGAGGAGATGATGGGAAAAAAGGCTTGGAGGTAGAAAAAATGATCCAGCCTGTAGTTGGAGTTTTACTTGCATTGAGGGGAGGGACTGGAGCTAATCACAGAACTTTGAATGTCAGGCCAAGGAGTTTGCCTTCCATCCCAGTTTGCCTTCTAGAGCCCCAGAAACTTCACAGCAGGGTAACTTTGTGGCCAGAGCTTAACTGGGGTTATGCGCTTGGAAGAGTTGTGGATGGCTTGCACAGGGAGGGGGTCCAGTAGGGTCTCATCCATCCACCTCTTGTTGTGCAGGGCGAGGTTGCTGCCTTCTTCGTGGCAGACCTAGGTGCCGTGGTGAGAAAGCACTTCTGCTTTCTGAAGTGCCTGCCTCGGGTCCGGCCCTTTTATGCTGTCAAGTGCAATAGCAGCCTGGGCGTGCTGAAAGTCCTGGCTGAGCTGGGGCTGGGCTTCAGCTGTGCCAACAAGGTGAGCCCCTGCCCTCACTGGGGCACTGATCTTTCATGCCTACTGACAGTGGCCCTGATGGGTGGGTGGGCCTTGGGAAGGACTGACCTGCAGTTGGCCCCTACCTTCTGGGAAAGTCACCCACTCAGGAGGAGACTCCAGGGATGAGGGAGGAGGAAATGAGCATGGAATTTGTCAGCCTTGAAGTTCCAAATTGGAACATTGTGTGTCCTTAGGTAGATGGATCACCTTTATAATAGAGGTTTTAAATGTCTTGGCATAGAGCTATATGTGGTATGTTTCTCATTAAAACAAAACAAAACACTTCTACATTGTTGGTTTTATTTTTTTCTTTTATAATCTTAACGTGTGACTGTACTTTTAAAAAAAAACTAACCCTTTTACAATTTTGTTGTTGCTGCCGATCTTACTGGCTTTTTAATTTGATTTCTGCTATTGACTTAATTCCTTCCTACTGGCTTTTGATCAACGTTGCTTATATACTGTCACTCACTAGTCACTGAACCACAGTATGGTAGTGACTGTGCTTGACAGGGTTGGAAGTACAGCACTGTACAAGATACACTCTGTTGTCCTTCAGTAAAACACCTAGTTCATCCATTTTCATTCTGTTCTTATAGATTAAAAAGTCTTTAAGCAGAGCTGGAGCAGTTGCTCAGTGGTGAGAGTGCTTGCCTTGCAAGCACAAGGACCCGGGTTCAATCCCCAGCACCACATACACAACTAAGTGTCGAAGAAACAAAGGCCAGATGAATAAAGAAAATTGATTCTATCTCCCTCTCTCCCCTTCTCTTAAAAAAAAGCACTTAAGCTATAACGCTTCCTCATAGTACAGCTTTGAACTTATCTCATTCGTTTATTGAGCAAATATTCGCTGAGCAGCTGTAGCGGGGCCAAATACTATTCTAGGTGGGAATTTAGCCATGAATAAAACAAAACAAAAATTCCTTCCTTCATGGAGCTTGCTTTTGAAAAAATAAACAAACCAGTGAAAACTGTTTTTGATGGTAAGTGCTGGGGTGAAGAAGCAGGAAAGGGAAGTAGTGAATGTTGGGGATTGCATTGTTGACCAGGGAGGCAAGGGATCAAGTCAGGTGGATAACTAGGGGAAGAGCATTCCAGGCAGAGGGAACAGCAGGTGCAAAGCTCTAGATGAGGAAGCTTTGGTGTGTAATGTCGTTGCCCTCAGTTTCTTGATGGTTAATAATGTTTGTTCCAAGGGAAACCCCTTTTAAACCCTGATGGGCAGGGTGTCTGAATGTTGTGAAGAGAGTTCTAGAAAGGACTGCTGGAGGAGAAAGGAGGAGAGTTAGCCTGGGCAGGATGCTGGGGCTGGAGTACTTCTAGGTGGGGAGAAGTGTGCACAGGGGTGGGACAGTCAGAACAAGCAGGTGAACCTTTGCCAGGGACTGAAGGTGAATGTTCTTGCTCTTGGTTGATGTGTCTCTTCCTCTTGCTTTGCACATCTCATGTTGTGTGTGTTTTGTATAAAGCCCTGTGAAGCGCATGGGAAGAAATGCAGAGCCAGGACTTTTGCCCTCCCAGCTACCTCCTGCAGCACGCTGGGCCTCCACCTGGGTGAGAAGGAACAGGATCCTTTGGTACCCTTGGTCTGGGGGTGAAAGATAGGACAAAACCTCACAGAGTCCTGTGCTTCTGGAAACCCAGGGAGGAGGTGCTTGGCCCTTTAGAATGGCAGGGTGCTAGGGAATAGGAGGATCTTGAAGACCAGATGTTAGAAGCTTCTACTGTTTGCTGAGTGCATCCGCTGTGCCAGGCACTTTGCCAAGCATTTTCCGTACATGATCTCATTTTTTTCTCGCAACAGCCCTGTGAAATCATTATTTTACTGGGATTCTGACAATGGTCCTGGGGAGACTCATTCAACATAGAAGGAAATCAAACACAGAGGTTGAGAGACTTGTTCAGGGTCATGCACTGAGAGGTGGAAGCTTGAGTCTAGCAATGTGGTCTCCAACTCCATTGCTGTTGTCTTTTCCAAGGTCCTTGGAAAGGGAGCAATTGAGCTGGTACTTGGCCAGTGTTGTATTCCCTGATTTCCCTTTAAGGGCAAGGAGAGGCCTCAGCTGCCCCCGTGTGGTGGGATCATGCAGATCCTTTGGTGTATCATGTATAGAGAGGTGGCTCCTGGGACTTAAACCTATTTTTTCTTTACCGCAGTGGAGATGATGGCCTCCTACTTGTGAGACAAGCATTTTACCACTAAACTACATCCTGATTTAGAATCTTTCTTAAAGAGGCGAGGCTGCCCTCTTCTGGTTGGTCTTAGTGAGTGTCATGCTCAACAGCATCATGCCTTAGTGGATGTTGACCAACGGCCTGGCAGGATCTAGGGCAGGATATATAGATAGACACCCATTCAACATGCTCCAGAGCCAAGGGCATAGGCCACAGCTTGCACAGGGGCTCTGGTCCACTCAGCCTCCTTCCCAAGGACCTTATATCATTGCTCCAAACTCATCCCTTGCCCTTTCTTGGCTGGTTCCCTAGTCTCCCCCCCATCCTAAAAAGCCCCCCTTGGATACCACATCCTCCTCCAGCCTAGTGCCTTGCTCCCTCCTCATGGTCAAATCAGCAGGGTTGTCTGCACACTTGCCTGTCCACACTCATTGCCTCTTCCCTCAATGCCACCCCTTAGGCCACTGTTGCCCAGCCTTCACTCTCACTACTGCTAAGGATTTCCTCCTACCAAGGTGCCCAAGGACCTCCATGATCCAATGAGCACTTTATTTTAAGCAGTAATTGTGAATTCTTCAAGTAATACATTGATTAATTCACCCAAAGATAAAGTGGGACATCAGCTTTGTGTCTCCCTAGATAATGACCATTGTGGGTCTGGTAGATATATGGCATCTACAAATACATCAGTGAGTCACAGACAGTATATAAAATATTCTGCAATTTTATAACAGTATATAAAAAGTGCTTGTGTGGTATATACTGTTCCACACAGCTTCAAACTCAGCAGGTGTTGGAGATGTGACTATGCTGATCAATCTGGACCTTGTCTAAGGATATCCTTGCTCCTCTTACTGTCTGATCCCCTTTCCCCTTGCCTTTTTTTTGGGTACCAGGTATTGAACCCAGGGGTACTTAAAAACTGGGCCACATCGCCAGCCATTTTTAGTTTTTATTTTAGGATAGGGTCTCAATTAAGTTGCTTAGGACCTGGCTAAGTTCCTGAGGTTGGCCTTGAACTTGTGATCCTTCTACTTCAGACTCCTGAATCACTCAGGTGTGTGCCACTGTGCCAGGCACTCACTGACCTCTGACCTCTTAACAGCATTATACATGGCAAGATATTATTTTTTAAGAAAACAACATTAATGTATGCCTCTTAAGAGTTCAGAAGAGAAATTATGTTGTAATGGACCTGCCCCACCTTCACTAAGCACTGCTGGACCTGGAGAATGGTATTATCATATGCGGATTTTTCTCCCTCTTGTCCTGGGGCCTTGGAGCACGCTTCTCCCATCTTCTACTGCTCACTGAATGGTAGCATTCCTCTGGATTCTGTCTTAGACCCCCCCTTCCTCCTTCTTGGAAACTTTCCCTTCACTTAGAGAATTTCATCTCCTGTCAATGCTCAAATGCCATCAATATGCCATGGCCTCCCACATTTTAAACTTTAGCTCCCACCTATCTGTCTAGATGACTGGTTCCACCAGAGGCCTGGATCAGTGTGCTCTCATACACCCCTGATCTCCCCTCCTCCTCCTCTCACGAGGATGCCTAGGTCTGCTGGGAGTGTGTGTGCCTCTCACATCTCCTTACCCCTCATCCGCACGTGCAGTCCATCACCCAGCTTGCCAGCAGCCTCTGGAACACACCTCCCAGTCATTCTAGAGTGGTTCTGTCATCTCTCCCAGTCTCCCAGAAGCCCTTCAGAACTCTCAGGTGACCAGAATGATAAACACTTAGGCCTTGTGTTTAAAATACAAATCTGACCATGTCATTTCCCTTCCTGAAACTCTTGAAATTCTTTTCCATGATATTCAGGGGAAACTATAAATCCATCAGCAGCTTCTTGGTTTCCTTGGTGGCCCTGCCCACCAGCTCCTGACCTCATCTTCTCCACCTCACTAACCTGCCCAAGCCATGCCCAGCCAGCATTCTCTGTTCTGATTAGATTGGGCACTGTTTTGCCCCACAACCCCTATCCAGGTTGCTCCCTTCTCCTATCCTTTCCATCCTTCCTGGTCTGGCAGAGCCCCCCTGCAGGACTTTGCTTAAGTTTCTGACCCTCAGAAAGGTTGTCCTTTGACCCTCACACCCAGGTCTCCCTGTTCCACATTCCCTAGAATCCTGTACTTCTTCACACCTTTTATCAATTTATAATTCCACCATTATTCAGTGTCCATTTGTGACTTCCTGTCTTCCCCGGCAGCCTGAAAGCTGCGTGGGGTCAGACTCCCGTCTGCTTTATTCACCACTTGTTTTCTTAGCACCCACCACAGAACCTGGATGCCTGCTCAGGAGGCACCTGCCAGTGCAGGTTGAGGTACCACAGTTACAAAACTGTGTGACTTTGGACAAGTCACTGAACCTCTCTGAAGCTGTTATGAAGATTAAATGAGAATGTATATGAAATTCCAATGCAATGGCTGGCATAGAGCAAGCCTATGTGAATGATACTATCTATTTAGGTGTTTATAATCTAAGCTAAATCACAAGTTTTATCATTATTTCTTCTCATCTCATATGGTGGGGTGGGGAGCAAAAACATTTTCACATCCACTCAAACTCAAGATGGGGGCCACATCTACCTCTGGGAAGCAGCTGCGTGGTAGCAAGTCCAGCTCGGGAGTTGCACCTTTGTGCCCTACTCTGCTACTTATTGTCCGTGTCATCATAGGCAGCTGGATCTCTCTCAACTCAATTTTGTCCTCTGTGAAATGCGGCCAGTAAATACTTCATAGGATAGCTACTGGCATTATGTGCAATGATGCATATAAATACCTAGTGCTGAAAATTGCTAAATCAAAAATTGGAGTCTTATTACAAACTCAGGATGGCTACAAATAGCTATTTTATCTCCTGCTATGTTTCAAAACTGGCTCTCTCTTGACTTCTTTCCTTTGTTCCTGAAGAGCCAGACTTGAATTTGAAAGTTGCTTTTGCCACCTGCTGGTTACATAGCCTCTCTGAACATCAGTTTCCTTCTCTGTAGAATAGCGCTAATACACATCTGAATGGGTTCTTGTAAGAATGGAATAAACTAGTGACTTTAAAGCAGAGGTCTGCAAACTATGACAGTGGTCAAAGCCACCTTGCTACCTGATGGGATCAAGTTTGATTGGATCACAGCCATACTCTTTCATTTGTGGCCTCGTGTGTGCTAGGCAAGCGCTCTGCCACTGAGCTAAATCCCCAATCCCGACTCTGGCTGTTTGGGGCCACAATGGCAGTTGAATAGTTGTGACACATGATTTGCAGAGCTTGAAATATGATTCAGGCTTTATTAAAAAAACGTTCACCAACACTTCATGTCAAGCACCTTGTTCAGGGCTGCTTTTGGCAGGTGCTCAATAAACATGGCCACTCTCACCACCTCTACTGCCACTATCATTGTCTGTATCATTAATGAAGTAGTCAAGCAGAGCTGTGTGCTACAACGGTGGAGAAAAATTGGAGTGTAGCTCAGTGGTAGAGCGTTTGCCTCGCATACACAGGCTCTGGGTTCCCTCCTCAGCACTGCAAAAACAGAAAAAGCAAAACCAAAGCAAACAGATAAATAAAAGGTGTGGAAGAGGAGGGAGAGGGGCTGAACTGGAGTCACCTAGCACAGTACCCTGCACAGCACAGACCTTTGAGGCTGGGTAATCACTCAAAGATGCTTGGTCTTCTAGACTTTCTAATACACCAAGTAATAGTCTTATTTATTAAGTTGACCAAATTATATATATTTATAATGTACAACAGGCCTATTTTTTTTTTTTTTTGGTGGTTCTGGGGATTGAACCCAGGGGTGATCTACCACTCAGTTACATCCTTAGTTCTTTTATTTTCTTAAGACAGGTTCTTGCTAAGTTGCCAAGGCTGGCTTCAAACTTGTAATCATCCTGCCTCAGCCCCCTAAATTGCTAGGATTACAGGCATGTGCCACCACACCTGGCCCTGACATGATGTTTTGATATATGTATGCATTGTGGAATGGCTACATCAACCTGCCACAACACATTGACTCACATATTCATTTCTTTTTGTGATGAGAACACCTAAAATCTACTCTTAGCAATTTCCAAGCATACAGTACATTGTTAATAGCTATAGTCACCATGACATATAATAGATCTCTTGGATGTATTCCTCTGACACTGCATCTTTTGACCAACATGTCCCCACAGCTCTTTTACCCTGCTGGCAAACACCATTCTAACCTTTGCTTCTCTTGAGTTTGACTTTTTTAGATTCCACATACAACTGTGGAAAGACATATGGTATATGTCTTTCTGACTCTGGCTTATTTCACTTAGCACATCTTCCAGGTTCATTCATGTCATCACAAATGACAGAATTTCCAGGGACTGGGGATATGGCTTAGTGGTAGACTGCGTGCCTAGTACGCACGAGGCCCTGGATTCAATCCCCACACCACAGTGTGTGGGGATGAGATTCACAAATGACGGAGCTTCCTTCTTTTTTAAGGCTGAACAGTATCCCATTGTGCATACACACAGCATTTTCTTTATCTCACGCATCTCACTCATCCATCAATGAATGTTGTTTATTCCGTAAGTTCACTATTATAAATAATGCTAGAATGAACATGGAAGTGTAGATACCTCTTTGATATATTAACTTCAATTTCTTTTTTTCTCTTTCTCCTCTTTCTTCTCCTCCTCCTTTATTCCCCTGTCTTCTCCTTTTCCTTCCTCTTTCTCCTCCGCCCCTCCTCCTCAGGATTGAATTTGGGGCACTTTATCACTGAGCCACAATCCCCAGATCTTTTTATTTTTTATTTTGAGACAGGGTCTTGCTCAGTTGCTTAGGGCCCAAGTTACTGAGGCTGGCCTAAAACTTGCAATCCTCTTGCCTTAACCTCCCAGGTGCTGGGATTACAGGTGTGTACCACCATTCTCAGCTCTGACTGTTTCTTTGGATATATAGCCAGTGTGAGATTTCTGAATCATATAGTAGCTCTATTTATAATTTTTTTTTGAGGAACCTCCATACTGTTTTCCAAGTAATATTCATTAAACATTTAAATCTGCCTGGAAAATGTATCAGAGGCCTGTTGTCAGGGCTACCATGACAACATAACCATATTGGGTCTTCCTGTGAATTAGAAAATGTATCCCTTAAGATACTTAATTGTTATAATAACTCTGTTGATTTGGTAAGAATTAGATGCTTGAATACCACTGAGTTGCAATAAATGTACAAACACCCACCCTGTTTGCTGTGAATGGGAGTCCCCAGGATTGTGCATGTATCTGTATACTGCTGCTCTGCCTGAGTGAGTGAGTCTGCAGGAAGTCCTGGTCTTTGTTTATCTGTTGTCTTAAAGGGATGGTCCACTTGTTATGGACCTTCCCATGTGTAGCTAAGACTTTACCCCGCACCTGTGATTCCTTGACTTCCATGGGCCAGTAGGCCCTGGTGCCTCCTCACCGCCACCTTTGGGACCCCACAGGCAGAGATGGAGTTGGTCCAGCGCATTGGTGTCCCTGCCAGTAAGATCATCTATGCCAATCCATGTAAGCAAATCGCACAGATCAAGTATGCCGCTAAGCATGGGGTGCGGCTACTGAGCTTCGACAATGAGATGGAGCTGGCAAAGGTGGTCAAGAGCCACCCCAGTGCCAAGTAAGCTGAGAGTCACTCATGCAGGGAGGCTGGGCTTCTGGGTGTGAGTGGAAGGGGTGGGAGGTGGGCAGGGTAGGGGGAGATGGGGAGAGGACACTGTCACAGGAGGTTGGGTGTCTGCCCTAGGATGGACCCAGGATGTCAGGGCCCAAATAGGTCAAAGGCAGAACTAACTGGTTACCATGGCAGAGAAGGCCTATAGTAGGGAAGTCAAAGTCACAGGCTTCAGTGAACCCAGAGGGGAAGGTCAGGAAAGCTTCAGGAAGAGGTGGCACTGAAGTGGGCCTTGAGGAATAAAAGGAATTTGGGAAGGGCATATAGCGAACTACATAAGCAAATGCATTGGTGGTAGTAACAGCATGGGTATCGGAGGGGTAAGCAGCAATTTGATGTAGCTAGGATGTATTGTGTGATGGGTGAAGGACACAATGAATGACATGCACACATGGACTCTGGAAGGGGTTAGGCTGGACATTTTGCTCTGGCTATAGCTTTTACTGGTTACTTGATACCCTGGGGATCCCAGGAAGGAGCTGTGGGTGAAGAGCAGGTTGAGTGATAGGCCACTCTGGCTCCACCAAAACAGCTTCCATCTTGTTATTGGGGTTGGTTCTTCATAAGATATATTGCAAAATGTTTCTGAAAACATTTGAAAACTCTGCCAAGTGTGGAGGCTGATTTGGAAGAACTGGAACTTCCCAGGGGGAGATCTGAGGAGGTAGACCAGCAAGGGCTCAGGAATGGGTCTTGGGACATCTAGAGAATGGGTGGTCCAAGACTCAGGTTGATGGCTGAGCAGGGACAGGAGGAACAAGGAAGCCTGTGGGCTCATTTGGCTCTGAGCCACATGAGTTCCTAACCCTGGATTCAGAGAAGACTTGGTTGGGGTGGGGCAGGTGGGGTTTGCCCAGAGGGGTGCTCTGTGTCTCCTTAGGATGGTTCTGTGCATCGCCACTGATGACTCCCACTCCCTGAGTCGCCTGAGCCTGAAGTTTGGAGCATCACTGAAATCCTGCAGACATCTGCTTGAAAATGCCAAGAAGAGCCACGTGGAGGTGGTGGGTGTGAGGTGTGCACCAGGAGCCCCAGCACCCACACCCACGCTCAGCCCTCTGCCTGTTTCCCAGGAATTAATCCTTCTATATGAGATTTTCCCCAGCTCCTCCAAGCAAGGCCTGCTCCTGGGCCCTGACATTTTGCCAGTTGAGAATCTCCTCTTTGAAGAGAAAAAAAGGTTTGGAATGGCCCCTTCCCTAGCCTCACAGTCCCCAGAAGGTCTTGTATCAGATGGTTCTTCCCAGGAACCTGGCCTTGGGGAAACTCAGGCAGGCTGAGTAACTAGTCCAGGCCACACAGCTGAGGAACAGGCATGTCTGGACCTGGATACTTTGGGTCCCTGGTTCTTATCCCTTAATGTTCCTCTCCAGAGGTTGCACAGAAAAATGTGGAGTACCAAGTGCCTCCTGTCCACTCCTCACTTGCCATGTGACCCTCTGCCACCTATTGAATGGCTCAGGCTTTCAGTCACCGTATCTCTCACATGGGTACATTGTCCTATGTGTCTGCCCAAGCCTGCTTCTGGGGCTCTTTGTAAGCTGAGACTCTTCCTCCCTTCCCAGTTTTCATGTTGGCAGTGGCTGTCCTGACCCTCAGGCCTATGCTCAGTCCATCGCAGATGCCCGCCTTGTGTTTGAAATGGGTGCTGAGTTGGGCCATACAATGCACATTCTGGACCTTGGTGGCGGCTTCCCTGGCATAGAGGGAGCCAAAGTGAGATTCGAAGAGGTAACCCCGGGGCTTGGAGTGTCTTGCTGGGCTCTTTGGGTGGGGAGCAGGGGGAGGCGTTGGAAAGGGGTATAACGAGTGCAGGGACCTCACCATGAGCAGGTCCTGAGTGCCGCACGCTCTGCTTGTGCTTTCCCTGTGTTACCTTAATGCTTGTTACCTTTGTGCTGTGGCTGAGGAAACTGGGGCTCCTAGAGGTCTGTCATTTCCTGGATCCACAGCAGCATTGGCTATACATCAGGGAGCCTGGTGCCAGCCCCTGCCTCTTACCCAACCTGTGTGAGGCTCAACTAAGACCTATTTGCATGTCATAAACCTCTTTGAGGGTCTGAATATGCCCTATCACCCTCAGGTGGGCTGATGAAGAATCAGGTAGAAAGGCAGGGGAAGGGAAAGCAACTGTGGATCAACTGCCAGTCCCTGTGTCTCCTTCCCACCCCATGAGACCAAGGCAGAAAAATGTGTTATTGCAGTTCTCACTCTTACCACCAGGCGTCACCTCTCCTTAGAAAGAGGCCTTTTCCAGAATCTCCCAATCTAGCAATTGACCAGAGGAGCTAATTCTGGATGGACCTAAAGAATTAGCTTCAAAGATGAGAGTTGCAGCTTTGTGCACAACTGAAGTCAAGTAGATTTACCTATGCCATCCAATACTTGGGATTGGTTAGATTATGGATTTTCTTTCTTTCTTTCTTTTTTGCCCTGGGAATTGAACCCAGGGGACTTAACCACTGACACCCTGAGGCCTTTATTTTATTTAAATTAATTAATTAATTTGAGTTTGAACCCAGGGGCTCTCAATCTCTGAGCCACATCCCCAGCCCTTTTTATATTTTATTTTGAGACAGCGTCTCTAAGTTGCTGAGGCTGGCTTTGAACTCGAGATCATCCTGCCTCAGCCTTGCAGTTGCTGGGATTGCAGGTGTGCTCCACCATGCTTGAGGTGGAACATTCTTATGATGAAAACATTCACTCACATGGGAAGGACATTCTCAGTCTATTGGTAAAACAGGTTATAAGAACATATACACAGGGCTGGAGTGGTGGCTCAGTGTTTATGGCACTTGCCTGGCATGTGCCTAGGACACGAGTTCAAAACCTGGCACCACGAACACAACGAAGTGCTGGAACAATGAAAGCCACAAGAAAAACTAAATAAAATTAATTCTCCCTCGCTGTCCCTCTCTCTTAAAAACAAACAAACAAACATATACATCCCTGTCATGTTATAATAAAAAGTAATGTTGACATAAAAAGAATTAAAGAAGCCTCTCTAGAAAGCTCACCACGATTAGGTTCGTCAGCATGATAGAATTAGGGTGACTTTTGTCTTCTTTTTCCTTCTTGGGGTATTTTTAAAATTTTTTCTGTAATTAATGTATTGTTTAACAAACTGATTATTGATGAAAGGAAGATCCACATCAGGGCTTCTGGAATTTGAGCACCATGCATTATAAAGGGGGCCCTCCCCATTATGAGTACCCTGAGGGGGTAATCTATATAAGCATGAGGGTCTTGATTCGGCTCTGTTCCCCTACCTGCATGGCTAGCTGTTCCCAGTTAGTAGCTGGGGCCTTAGCAGTTACCAAATCTTCCTGAAATCAAAGTAGCTTTCAAGAAATAGACTTGGAGCTGTAGCAAGTCAGCATAAATCTCGCCTTTCAAACTATAATAGGCTTTCAATCTGTTTCGAACACACAGTTGTCCCCTCATCCCCTCTCACCAGATTGCTTCTGTGATCAACTCAGCCTTGGACCTGTACTTCCCAGAGGGCTGTGGTGTGGACATCCTTGCTGAGCTGGGACGCTACTATGTGACCTCCACCTTCACTGTGGCAGTCAGCATCATCGCCAAGAAGGAGGTTCTTCTGGACCAGCCTGGCAAGGAGGGTAGGTGCCAGACGGGCAGCAGAGCCCCACTCTCCTCTAAAGCTGGGAACAGTGGCTGGCTGAGTAGCATCTAGTTTTAGGCCTGATGGCAGGGATGGAGAGTCTGGAGACTGGAAGCTTGCTGTAGGGAAACTTGCAACCAAGCCCTCTCACCCCCAAGATACTTACTTAGCATCCTTTTTTCTAGATATATTCATGTTTTGGACAGATGGAGATCAAGATGAACTTAGATACACTATTGACCCCATTGTATAGATGAGGAAACAGAGTCAAAGGGAATACAAGTGAATTGCTTAATAGCTCATAAGGACATAAAGCCTGTATTTGACCCTGTGTCTGTCTCCTCTCCAAGGCTCTTGCTCATCCAGTCTCATAACTTAATGAAATAATTAACAATAGCTTATATTTGTTAAAGTCCAATTTACAGAAGACAGGATGGAGGCAGGGAGAGGTTGAGTCACTGATAAGGGGCAGTGCTGGAATTCAGGTTCAGTCTGGGCTGACTCAGATTACGAGCCTACACTGCCAGTGTCACCCAACACTCTTCCAGATAGGTCAGTCCTCCCAGTGACCTCTCTGAGCCCTGAGGGAGGGGTGTCAGAAACTCTGATCTTGGGTGTTGCCCTCTGTTCTAGGACCCTCAGCCAGGAGAGCTTCAGAGAGAATTCACATGGAGGGGTGGTGGGCTCCAGGTAGAATGTCCTGTGTGTGTGTACAGATGGTATTCACCCACCCTTGGGGGTTATCCTCTCTAGTCCACCAGAAGACCTGGCTTCTCATTTCAGCTCATCTACCATCCTGTTGTGTGCCTCTGAGCAAGTGGCTTAACCTCTTGGGGGCTTGAGTTTGGGTGGGTTGATCTGCCTTTGCTGGGCATCTAGGGCTCAGATGCAGCCAGGCAGTGTGTCCTGGGCAGGGTTGCTCAGCTGCCAGGGGGAGTGTTCCCAACACATCAGTGAACCCATGTCATCAGGAGGATAGCTGTTGGAGGCTCCTATTGCAGGGCCTACCCTACAGCTGAGGAAGAGGCAGCCTTTGGCTTCACAGTCCCGACATCCTTGCTGGATCCATCATGGTGCCAGCTCCCCACTCCCAGCCCCCTCACACTCTGCTTGTGCTGCCCCTGACTCCTCACCTCCCTGCAGAGGAAAACGGTTCCGCCCCCAAGACCATGGTGTACCATCTTGATGACGGTGTGTATGGGATCTTCAACTCAGTCCTGTTTGACAACAACTGCCCCACCCCCATCCTGCAGAAGGTGAGCTACCCCATTGGGCCTGCTTTCACCTGTGTTTCAGTAACTTCAGTTGTATCTTTAGCTAATTTTTCTTTATTTATTTTTTTTGGTGTGAGGGACTGAACCCAGGACCTTGAGTATGCTAGGTAATTGCTCTGTCACTGAGTTATGTCCCCAGTTTTTTGTCCATTTTTTTTTTTAAGAGAGAGAGAGGGACTGAGGGAAAGGGAGAGAAAAAAATATGTTTATTTTTTTCATCTAGTTTTTGTTGTGTATATGGTGCTGGGGTTTGAGCCCAGGTCCTTGTGCATGCCTGGCAAGCGCTCCACCACTGAGCCATGGCTCCAGCCCCACTTTGTCTAATTTTTAAAAAGTAAAACATGTTACTTGTAGAATATATACAAGAACAAAAGTTATTGCCCATAACCCCACTATACTGGGGTTGGAGCAGTGGCTCAGCGGTTATGGTACTTGCCTGGCATGTGTGAGGACATGCCAGAGCAACAAAGGCCACTTAAAAAAAGGCCACATGAATAAAATTTATTCTCTCTCCCAGTCCCTTTCTCTCTTTAAAAAAACACTATACCAAGATAGACTCCTTGCACATTATATTTATTTTCATTCTTTTAAAAAAATGCATTGTGGCTGGGCTTGGTAGTACACGCCTGTAATCTAAGCAACTCAGGAGGCCAAGGCAGAAAGACTGCAAGTGCGAGGCCAGCTTCAGCAATTTAACGAGGCCCTAAGCAACTTAGTAAGCCACTGTCTCAAAACAGAAGATAAAAAGGGCTAGGAATTTACCTTAGTGGTGATGAAGCACCCTTGGATTAAATCCCTAGTATGTATGTATGTGTAGATATGTATGCATATATATATCACTGTACTTTGTTTTCATCAAACTAAAATCATATTGTTTTATAACCTGTTTTTTCATTTGCATGAGGTGTAGCTATTTCCATGCCATTAACTAATCTTTGACAACATGCTTTTTGATGACTACATAGTATTTCAACCAATCTAACTCCAATGGTTGGCCTTGTGGTTTCCTGTATTTCCCCCGCTGTACTGGGGATTGAAAGTTTTCCTGTTTTGAGCATTGTGAGTATATCTTGGCATACATCTCTGACTACTGCTCTGGGGTAAATTCCTAGAATTAAAAAGAAACAGTTCATCATCTTTAATGAGTTTCTCTGTGCCTGGTATTTTTTTGAGATTAGGTAGTTAGATTTCATGGCTTGGATAGATTCCCAATCAGTTTTTTGAATAAAAATACTTCATAGGAAGCCTTGTCTTTGTTTCCTTGAGTGTAATAAGCATCCTTATTTTACCACTTCATCCCTCTTTCATCTCCCATGCAAAGTAACCACTACCATCAATCTCCTTTTTTCTTTAAGAGAAGGAGAAGGATGGCGTGGTGGCTCAGCAGTTACAGCGCTTGCCGGGCATGTGCGAGCATGCAGGTTCAAACCCCGGTACCACGTACACAACGGAGTAACAGAGCAAAGAAAACCACGTGAAAAACTAAATAAAAATTGATTCTCTCTCTTCTGTCTCTGTGTCCCTCTCTCTTAAAAAAAAAAAAAAAGAGGGAGAGAATCAATTTTATTTATTTTTTTCATGTGGCCTTTATTTCTCTGACACTTAGTTGTGTAGTTCTGGGGTGTGAACCTGGGTCCTGTGCATGCCAGGCAAGTGCTCCAACCTCTGAGCTACTGTTCCAGCCCCAGTCTCCTGCTTTCTTTAGTTTTATTATGTCCAAATCTATTCCTCAAATTTATTTATAATTTGTTACACTTGTTTTTACTTTATGAAATGGTATTATGATGTATGTAACCTTTTGGGGCTTTTTCTCCCCTCCTATCACAGTCCAGGAGTCAATCCTGAGTCCACCCATTTCTCTGCTGTAGAACACTGTTGGTGGAAATGCCACAGATTAGTCACCCATCCTTCTCTCAAGGCGTTTGGACTTTTTCTAGGTTTTTGCCTCTGTGAAAACTATGAATTCTTGTGTATATCTCTGTGTCACAAAATCAAGGAGTGAAATGGCAGGGGACAAGGTGTGTAAATATGTGACTTCATGAGACAGTATGGAACTTTTCCAAATGGACAGTTCCATCTGTGCCTGACTTGGTGGATCCGCATTTCCCTCAATACTCCGTGTTGTCGGACTCAAAAACGTCTTCCCAGTGGGACTGCTATAAAACTGGCCTTCATTTGCCCAATCACTAAGGAAGCTGGACATCTTTTTGCATATTTATCGGTCTTCTTCCAGGGACTTGTATGGTGGCTACAGCCCTTCATGTCTGACCCTCTCTGCCCCAGGGTCTGCCTTTGCTGCCCTTCTCACTCAGCTCCTGCTCACCCTCCAGGCTTCTCCCATTCAGTGTATGTTCCAGGCCTTTGGAAAGTCACATCCATGTTGCTAGATCTTCCGTGTGGCCCTGCTGTCCTCAGCAGCCTGTCCTCCTCCGGTTTCACAGCCCCTGTCTCGGCTTCTGTGGCAATGTTCTGGGCTTGGTGTCTTCCTTGCTAGTCCCACCTTGTCTCTCTGGCGCTTCTTCTATCGCACACCCTCTAAATTTTGACTGTCTCAGGCCTCAATCCTGGATCCTTTTCCTTGTCTGTGTGCACAGCCTAGGCAAATGTGTCCAGACAGAGGCTTTTCAATATCTTCCATGCTCTCATCACTCCTACATTTATATCTCTGTCTTGGATTGCACCCCTGGGCTCCAGGCTTGTATATCCAGCTACCCACGTGACATTTCTCTTGGTGTCTCACATCTCAGATCTAACTTGTTCAGAACACTAGATTTCCAACACAAAACTCATCTCAGGAAACAGCATTGCCAGTCACCAACTGTTTAAACTAAAAAAGTTGGCATCGTTCTTACTCTCCCTCTTTTCCCACAGGGAGTCCACCTGCAGTTCTTCAGTCTAGTTCCAACTCAAATACGTTTTGACTTCATCTCAATCTTTCTCTGACACCATGAACTCCAGACAGGAGGTGGCCCCTATTCCTGTCATCTTGCCAACTGTTTTCCACAATGCAAACAAAATGATCTTTTTAAACACCCAAATACCATGTCCCTTCTTAACTTAAAACCTTCTGACTTCCCACTGCTCATCAGAGCTAGTGAGGCTCCTGCCCATCTTTCTAGATGCTTCTCCCTACTCCTCCCCCTCAACTCACCTGCTCCACCCCCACTGACCTCTTTTCTGTTCCTGGAACTCCTGAGCTCTTTCTGACCTCAGGGTCTTTGCACTGTTCTGCTTAGAAGGATGATCACTTGTTCCTGAGATGACTGCCTTATTCTCTTATGTGTCAGCTCTGATGTCACTTCTTCAGGAGGATTCCTCCTTGTAACCCTTTCTAAAGCTGGGGTGCCTCCAATCATCAGATAATTTTGTCACCTTGTGTCTTTTCTGTATGTCAGTCTGTTAATTGTTCTTGTTTACTTGCCTATAGTCTGTTTACTCCACTAGCAAGTAGGGTTTATAAAGCTGGCTATCTTGTCCAGTTTTTCTGAATTCACAGTAGGTGGATGCTTAATAAATGTTTGTTGGATGAATGAATTATGAAAAAATGAATCATCTATTATACTGTGAGATCCTTGATGGCAGAAAGTATTCACATCTGCTTCCGCAGTATAGAATTTGGCACTGTTAAAATTAACCTTTTTTTTAACGAGATGGGTTTTTTCCATATTGCCCAGGTTGGTTTTGAACTTTTATGGGCTCAGTCAGTCCTCCTGCTTCATCCTCCTGAGTAGCTGGGACTACAGGTGTGTACAGCTGCACCCGGCTAAATCAACCTGCCTACCTTCCTTCTTTCTTTCCTTTCTTCCTTCTTTGAGATGAGGTCTCACTGTGTTGTCCAGGATGGCCTCAAACTCTTGTGCTCAAGTGATCCTCCTGCCTCACCTTCCCGAATAGTGGCAGAATTGAATATACTTTAAAAAATTATATAAGTGGGGCTGGAGTGGTGGCTCAGTGGTTGTGGGGCAAGGATCCAGGTCTGAACCCCAGCACTACATGCACAACTAAGTGTCGGAGAACAAAGGCCAAATTATATAAGCAACTTAAAATTTAAAGGGACTTAGAATAAACCACTTCTGCATCTCTTACTCTAATGGAACTCCGTTTGTTCATTATCCGTAATGTCACCTCTTTTCCACCATGCATTTGCGGTGCTGTGTGGTTGTTCACTTCACATATAAATCGGTGTGGGGCTGCTCACTGTGCACTTATGGTAGCAGCGCTACACTAAGCATTAGTCTTCTAATTTTTGCAAAAATCCTTTAAAGTAGGTATTATCAGTCCCATTTTACAACGAGAAAACTGGGGCTCAGGGAGGTGAAGTATCTTGTTCAAAGTCACATACTTCCTAAGTGTTTATTAACTGTGGACTGCAAGCCTCTGAGGGATAGGGCTCATGTCTGACTCATCTCTGATTATCCGTCTGGAGCCAAAGAAAAAGCTCTTAACTACTTTCCTATAAAATTACTATCTCCCTATAAAATTGCTCTGTCATTTAAGCATTGCTAATGTTTTGTTATTTATGTTTCTAGGAATATTACCTCTGTCTGGAAAGCTCTTTGCTAATCTCTCTGCTTAGCTGGCTCATTTTACATTTCAAGTGTATTCACTTCTAAAAAATATTTTCTTCAAAAATTAAAAAAAATTGTGCATTATAATTATACATAGTTGTGGAACTTGTTACATATTCATAAATGCACATGTCAGTATAAAACTCTTTAGAGAGTCTCTGGAATAAGTTTGCAAGTAAAAACATCTGAGCATTTTTACACCTTTTTTTGGAGAGAGAGATACACAAAATCAATGTTACTTATTTTTTCATTTGATTTTAGTTTCTCTGACACTGTTATGTATTGGGTGCTGGGGTTTGAACCTGTATCCTCATGCATGCCAGGCAAGCGCTCTACCAGAGCTACCTCTCCAGCCCCTTTAGGCCTCTTGATACATACTGCCACATTATTTTCCAGTATCTTAGACTAATATGTGCTGTTATCAATTGCATCTGTTTCGAAATAAACTCATTGGCATTGCAAAGCTCATATGACCTTCCCTTGTTGGTTAATTTATCTGAAATTACATATCTCAGTATTTCTTTTCTTTTCTTTCTTTCTTTCTTTTTTTTTCCCCCGGTGGCACTGGGGACTGAACCCAGTGGCACTCTACCACTGAGCTATATTCCCAGCTTTTTAAATTTTTTTGAGACAGGGTCTTGCTGAGTGACTCAAGTTGATCTTGAATTTGTGATCCTCCTGCCTTAGTTTCCTAAATAGCTGGGATTATGGATGTGTGTCATTGGGTCTAGCAGGAATTCTCTTTTTTGCTGTACTAAATTTTTCCAGCTAGAAAAAGGTAGAGCTCAAGTATTTCATTTTCCCCACTGAGGTCTTATTTTCTTTGAATAAGTATTATTGTGGCCCAAGTACATCCAAGAATTTAATAACCTAATGCTTTCATTTATTGAGTGCAAGCTTTCTCTTTCATTTACAACTTGAGACTCTGATTTTCATATTAAGACTCACTGATTTCCTGTAGTAACTACTCTATTACCTTTGTATTTCCCAGGCGAACAAACATATTATCTGCAATGTAATGTTTTATGTCTTCGTTTTCTACATACCTTTTTTCCCTAATAGTGGTTGCCAGAGTTTCTCATGATGTATAACATAGGTATGATTATAGAAAGCTTCAGACTGCGGGTCAGAAGACATGGGTTTGAGATCTGGTCTGCCATATACTAGGTGAATAACTTTAGGTCAACCTGTTTTTTTTTGTTTCTTCATTTGGAAAATGAGGGTGCTGAACTTTTATTACTATAGTTGCTTCTGGTTTTGAAATGAGGTCATTTAGTGTAGTTCCATGGAGTTGATTCCCTGTGTACAATAGTCTCTCTTCATTATGGGCTTTTATCTGTAGTTTTAATGAAGGACAGGAGCTACAATAGGCTTCTGCCTTCTATATGGAGCAACGTATCTGACCACTGCAGATGAGCCTTTGAATATAAGCCTGGATGTGGTTAGTTAAGGTTTCATGGCAGATTTCTGCTCATAGATGAGGTTTTAACTATGTTTTTGTTCTAGTTCCCCCTCTTCCACTCGGGTGTTGCCTTTGTTCACCTCATTTTTAAGATATCTCTGTACACTTTACATAATACAGGAGTTATTGACTTACAGTTTCGCTATTAAACTTTCTTTAAAAGTTAGGAGATCAGGGCTGGAGCAGTGGCTTGGCAGTTACAATGCTTGCCTGGCATGCTTGAGGATGTGGGTTCAAACCCCAGCACCACGTACACAAGAAGTGTTGGGGCAACAAAAGCCACATGAAAAACTAAACAAAAAATTGCTTTTCTCTCTCCCTCTCTCTCACTGTCCCTCTTTCTTAAAAAAAAAGTTGGGGATCAATTAGGGACTCCACTGGGGGCAGATACTTTTTAGTATTTGATCTTGTCTCTTCTTGGAACTGTTCCCATATTGGGCCTCTGGGGAAGGCAGATGGCTCTGAGATGACTCAGAGTTCTACTAATTCCTTCTAGAACCTGGAACAGGTCACTTCCCTCTCTTGAGTTTTGTCATCTGTAAAATGGGACTTCCAACTGTGCCACCTGCCTCCCAGATGAGATCTGAAGTTGTGCCTGACATGCTTTGTAAACAGGGAACTTCCTACTCTTAGTCACAGAGGGATCCAGACTTTGGCATCTAGGATTTTTAAAGTTGTTTGTCTGTTTCCACTCAGTTATCAGACCTGTGTACAGGGCTTGGATTTATAATTTGTTGCCACATTATTTCAGAATGTTTATTTTGCAGGTCCCTTTTTTTAAAAAAATGGGTTTAAATAGTAAAATGGTAGATTTGCAATATTTCCTGTGAAGCTTTAAAATCTTTTTTTTAATCTGCTTTTATTTGCATTACTAATGAGAAGTGAAAGAATGGTAACCTATAACCCAAGGGTGCTTTTTCTCTTTATTGTGGAAGAATTTAAAACCTATTTTCTCAAAGATCCTTGTGGATACATTTATAGAGCATTTCTTCCCCAAAAGTTTAAATGTTAGCTTTATGTTTTTCAATGACTATGACTAAGCAAAATAATTTAGGGCAACGGAGATTAATTTTACTAACAAAAAGCTTGTAAATAAGAATGTTAAGTTAAACAAACAGGATATGTTTGTCTCCCGTTCCTAGGACATGAGCTTTATGAATATAGGAGCTTGGTTGTTTTTGTGTTGCAGCACTGCTCCTAGCTCAGAGCCTGGCATATAGTAGGTTCTCAATGTGGGTTCACTGAATGAATGAATGACTTTATGAATATAGGACAGTTCTCATTATCACTTTTAATAATTTGTGCATATTTTTATTATTAACAGGACTAACAGCTTATTAACTTTTGTCAAATATATAAACATTATTTCTGCTTATGGAAATTCTTTTCTTAGTTTTACTCATTTCTTCCCAAGCTAAGGTATTTTGTCTTTTTTTTTTTTTTTTAAGATAGAGGGAGAGTAAGAGAGAGAGAAAGAATCGATTTTATTTATTCATCTGGTTTTTATTGCTGGGACAGTTGTGTATGTGGTGCTTGGGTTTGAACTTGGGTCCTCGCGCATGTCAGGCAAGCATGATACTGCTGAGCCATGGCTCTAAACCCTGGGTAAGGTACTGAGACACCTTTCCTGTTTTCTCCATTGGTCTTCGCTGCCTCCTAGGAATTGTGGATGGCTTCTATTTATAGTCCCTTTTTTCTTTTTCTTTCTTTTCTTTTTTTTTTAAGAGAGGGGGATAGTGAGAGAGAATTAATTTTACTTAAGTTTGTTCCTGTGGCTTTCGTTGCTCCGACACTTAGGTTTACTGGAAGCCCAGAGCAACAGGAGAAACTGGAGCATGGCTAGTGCAGCAGAAGATGGGCCTTAAGCCATGATTCCTCCTCCAGGACCTGCCTGGCAGGAGCCCTGCACTGTGACAAATTGCCCTGATATTTTGGTTGCTTGCAAATGGTTATAGAGATTCCATCTCTGGATTTGGAAGTCATTTAAGAAAAAAAAAATGCTATGTCACTGGTCATTGTACCTTTGAGCAAATCTTTAACTTCTTAGAGTCTGTTTCCCTGAAATGGAAGTTATCATGGGGTCCACCCTATGACCTGTCTGCTGGAGGCCTGCCTTTCTCACAGCCTTGAGGAAGGATGATTCTAACCCACCTGTGTACTCTGGCTCCTACCACTGGATCCGGCATGGAGCGAGGGGACCCAGGAGGCCTTTACACAAGAGGGAGTTCTGGGGTGGGTCCAGTAAATAGGTTGGAACTGAGGAGGGGGAAGGGCTGTGGAGGTGTGGGCACAGCTGAGGTCTGGAAAGTGGTCAGTGAAGATTGAAGCACAGATGTGACAATTGTGGCAGCAGTGATGATGCTGCTGACTTCTTGGTACCTTACCATATGCCAGCTGCTAGCTGGTTTGTTTGGCACTGGGATTTGAACTAAGGGGAGCTTTACCACTGAGCTATATCCTGAGCCTTTTTTATTTTTTATTTTGAGAAAGGGTCTCGATAAATTACTGAGTCTTGCTATCCTTCTGCCTCAGCTGGGATTATGAGTGTGCACCACTGTGTCCGGCACTGTTTTTTTAAATGTACCAATTTATTTATCCTTTCAGTAGCCCTATAAAGTATGTACCACTTATTATTCCCATTTTACAAATGAGCAAAGTGAGGCACAGACAAATTAAGTATCTTGCCCAAAGTCACACAGCTAGCAAGCACTGGAATCCAGATTTGAGACCAGATATTGTGGCTTCCAGGGTAAAAGGCAATCAATATAGAGAAGTGGTTAGGGTCTTAAACCCAGGCTAAGAGGCCCATCCAGTCATGATTCTGTTGGCTACGGGAGCTACACAAGACTTTTGAGAGAGGAAGTGCTAAAAGTGTTCTATGCCCAGAAGGGCTAATGGGCTATCCCTCTCTGGCAGAAACCATCCACGGAACAGCCCCTGTATAGCAGCAGCCTGTGGGGCCCAGCTGATGGCAGTGACTGTGTGGCTGAAGGTCTATGGCTGCCACAACTACATGTAGGGGACTGGCTGGTCTTTGACAACATGGGAGCCTACACAGTGGGCACAGGGTCCCTCCTCGGGGGGACCCAGGCCTGCCGCATCACCTACGCCATGTCCCGGGTAGCCTGGTAAGGGGGCCCTGCTGCTAAAAGGGGAGGGGAGAGGCAAGCTGGGCTGAAAGAATGAGGGAAACTGGAGATCGGAGACCCTGCTTCTGCGTAAGTCAATTTGACAAGAAGCTACTGGCTGCTGACTCAGGTGAGGCCCCTGCTGGGCACCTGGCTGTGGCCACACAGGAGGCTGACCTTCCTCCAAGGAGCTCATAGCTGCAGAAGATATAGGGGCATAGCCCGGTCCTCAGGATGACACTGCTGGGTGGCAGGTAGAGGGCAGGAGGCAGGAGAAGGTGGGCAGGGGTTCCTGGCAAAGGGAACATGGTACAACTGGGGTGCATCCAAGGCACTGATGGAGGCTGGTTGTGACTGGAGAAGGAGGCAGGGCTAGATCTGGGAAGGCCTTGAAGGTCAAGTGAAGGACCTGAGTGTAGGGGGAAGCAAGGGCCTGTTTGAAGCAGGGGCATGACATGGTCTGATCTGCATTTGGTAAAGACCACCCTAGCTACCTTAAGGGAGGATAAGGGCAGATGCATACAGAAGTGACCAGCTGGATGGCAGCTCTCTGACCTGGGCTGAGCCTCAGTCTTTCCATCCAGAAAAGGGCATACCACCAGCCCTTCCTGCCTCATCAGCATAGTGCTGGGATCCAGAAAAGCAGGAGGCACTTGGGATGGAGTCACGCCAGCTAAGCCCTGACACACACCTTACCTTGGGTGTCTGGTTATTTCCTTTCACTCACTCACAACTCTGGGGACCGACCACTGTTATCACTGGGAGAGGTCACTTGCCTGACATCATACAGCAGGGAAGTGAGGAAGGGCCCCCGTGGGGGCTGGAAAAGGGCTATCGAGGGTAGGAGCAGCTGGGAGATTTCTACCCCCTGGGCTCTCAGGAGTGAATGTGGCCTATGCCCTGAGGTCTCCAAGAAACAGCAACCTCGCATCCAACAGGGCATCAAGAGAGTTGTACTTTACTCATGCATTCTACAAACCTTTGTTGTTTCTGCTCTGTGAGGGGCATAGGATAGGTTATATGGTGGTTTTGCTACCTGGAGCATTCTGACAGGGCCTAAAAAACCTTCAAAACCTATTACCACACAGACTTTGTTACCCCATCCCTGGCTCTGTCATCAGCAACTTCAGGGGGATGAGGTTGCAGAGTCTGGGCTGCACTCACTGGTGGTGAACTGAATGGACTTGTCAACAAATCCCTGTATCAGAGGCCTCATCAGAATGTTCTGCTTTACTCCCTGCTTGGTGCTAGGTCCTGGGAGTACTGGAGCACTGGGGCCAGTGGGTAAGCCAAGGTGCAGACCTGCACACACAGACACTGGCAAAGTGAAAAGGCCAACAGCAGGGACAGTGAGCCAGGGAGGAGTGGTGCCTCTCAGGAGGCATCAGCCAGGCCCAGGAGGCCCAAACAGGACAAAGGGATGGCCAAGAGGCTTGAAAAGGTCTTATTTGGTCACAAAATTCCAAGTAGTTCTGTCCACATGCAAGGAATGGCATGTGGGGAAGACTGGGTCAAGAAGGATCTTGACACCAACAAAAAAATGTGTGGGGGAGGGAAGGACCTTGAAGGTCCAGACTGGACTTGGCCTTGAAGGTAGGAGGGAGCTACAGAGAGGTTTTAAGAAACTGGACCAACTCATTTTTCAAGCTAAGAGGATATTTGGCCCATAGTCTCCTACCAGGAAGGACCAGCCTGACTGGGCTCTGGAGACACCAATTCCCAATTTGCTGTTGAATTGTACGTATCTGCAAAGAGGGAGGCCTTCCTGCAGGTGGGGACTGGAACATGCTGGAAGTATGAAAGTAGGATCTGGATAGAAGATGGGGGCAGAAAAAAAGGACAGGCTGGCATGGCCCCTCCAGGCCTATGGACATGGAGCCCAGTGCTCTTTCCCCACCCAGGTCCATGCCTCCCTGTCCATAAGTACTGGCCAGGTGCTGGTTTGCTGCAGGGGCACCAGAAGGGAGGAACAGATGTTTCCTTGTCCTGCTACAGATGGAGGAATGTCAGGGACACAGATATTGAAGCGTTGTTCATGTGTGGGACTCAGCTGGATCCTGCTCCTCTGAGGTTCTGTCACAGAAACCAAGACATGGAGGCCAAGGAGGAATGAGTCAGGGAAGGGCTGATGATGCAGGCAAGGTGACAGGCATGGGGACAGGCCTGGGAAGGGACATGTGAGAACCTGAGAAGTGGCCAATGTGAATGGCATCTGGTGGTGTGGGTCAGCAGGGCTGGGAACATGGAGTGGGAGGCAGGCAGGCTGACCCCACAGGGTTGGAGAGTGAACAGCAGTTCCTGGGGGCTCAAAGTAGGAGTCTGCCTTTTAGAAAGATGGGCCTGGGCCAGTGCTGGAACTCTCTGGAGGGGGTGAGAGCAGGTCAGGAAGATGTAGTCCTGGCAAGAGATGGTGTTGTCAGTGGGAATGGAGGCCAGTGGGTAGGTTGAGCTGGGCTAGGTGGAGCCTGACTCTGTGAGGATGAGATTTCCAACTGGATCAGAGGGTGGAGCCATTTAGTTACATGATGCAGAGAAGAAATAGTTTGTGGGATTGTTTGAGGGGAGCAGGAAATGAGGTATCTTTAAGACCTAAGGCAGGGATATGAAGAACATGGGCTCTAGAGAGAGCTGGGTTCATCCTAGTCCTACCTAGCCCAATAAGGGATGTGGTCTTGGGCAGGCTGTTCCCAAGTCTGTTTCCTCATCAGTAAGACAGGATGGTAAAGCTGACGATGCTGTCGACAGTATTTTGGGGAGCATAAGCTCAGATGATGAAAGTAAAGTGCCTGGTACAATGTCTGATACAGTAAGTACTCCATGATTATTTTGTGGGGTCCCTTCTCTTTTAGGACAGTGGGGACTGCAGGGGAGAAGACTCCCTTGCCCCTGCTGTTGGCTTGGCTTAGGGTTCAGGTGAGAGCTCTCTGCCTAATGGGGCCAGAACATTAGGTACAGGGGCCATCAGGAGTTCCCAGGCCTGGGGGGATCTGCTAGCTACCTCCAGCACCCCTCTCTCACCCCCCCTCCCCAGGGAAGCGCTGCGAAGGCAGCTGCTGCCTGCAGAACAAGACGAAGATGCTGAGGGCATGTGCAAGCCGCTGTCCTGTGGCTGGGAGATCACAGACACCTTGTGTGTGGGCCCTGTCTTCACCCCGGCGAGCATCATGTGAGCAGGCCCTGTCCCCCCCGGAGAACCCCAGCGGGGCCGCGGAGATGCCTCTGGGAGAGGTGGGGAAGGCGGCAAGCAGGGCACCCTCTGGCCAGGACTCTGGTGCTCGCTCTGCTGCCCCCACGCTCCACCTGTAGTGTTTCTGCCCTGTAAATAGGACCAGTCTTACACTCACTGTAGTTCAAGTATGCAACATAAATCCTGTCCCTTCCAGCTGTGTCCGCCTCCTCTGCAGCGCAAGCGGCCTGGTCAGCCAGGTGGGGGTGTCTTGGGGTCTCCCTCCGTCTCCTTCCCACCTTTGTAAATATGAAGCAAATAAATATTTAGGTTTTTTAATACTCCAGTGGAATCCAGCAGTTCAATTCACAAAGCAGACTGGGCTAGGCCTGGGGAGAGGCTTCCCCACTGCACGTGGACGAACCTGCATCTACTTCAGTCCTGACCATGCTCCTGAGCCCTGGCTGCAGTGTGGGCATCTCCCACAGGATCCATCCTCTCTGACTCATCTGAATCCTCCTCTGAGGCCTCCACACCTGGGCAGTCAGAGCTGCCTCCCTTCATGAGTTCAGAACTGGCCAGTGGCCTTTGAGTGAACCTGACGCCCAGCATAAGGCCTGGCCCAGATGAGGGACAACTGAGTATTTATTTATACAGCATTGGAAACTCATATGAAAGATAAAGAGCAAAGGGATGAGTGTCCAGGAGGGCTTCTGTTCTTGCAGTTCCAGGGATTGAACGCAGGGCCCTGTGCATGCCAGGCAAGCGTTCTGCCCCATTTTTGGCCCCAGGAAGTTTAAGCAGACCCTGTGCCCTTCTTCTTCATGCAGGCTGGCGAGGCAGTAAGAGCAACGTGGACACGCTGTGGTTGGTTGTGCTCATTCAGGCAGGAGTGCCAGAACTAGGCTGGCTGTAGAACGTTGCTATGTCCAGTGCCAAAGGCGGTGCTTGTCAGGACAAAGTTTCCCTCACGCTGCTTGGGTCCCAAGCTACACGCCTGAGGTGTGTGCGCTGCTTAACAAAGAAGTTCAGGGGCTGGAGCGGTGGCTCGGTGGTTACGGCGCTTGCCTGGCATGTACGAGTACGTGAGTTCGAACCCCAGCACCACGTACCCAAGGAAGTCTTGAAGCAACAAAAGCTGTGTGAAAAACTAAATAAAAAATTTTTTCTTTCTCTCTCTCTCTGTCCCTCTCTCTTTAAAAAAAAAAAAAAAAACAAAGAAGTTCAGATTTTAGACTTGTCTCAGCTGGTGTAGGGGACCCTAAAGATTTTCTTCTTAAATAAAAAAAAAAAAAAACCTGAGATATAATTTATGTGTCATAAAATTCATTTTTTTTTCTTTTGTAGTACTGAGGATTGAATCCAGGGGTGCTCTATCACTGAGCCATATTCTCAGCCCCTTTTATTTTTATTTTTTAATTTTGAGACAGGGTCTCACTCAGTTTCCCAGGTTGGTCTTGAACTTGGGATCCTCTTGTCTCAGCCTCCTAAGTCACTGGGATTACAGGTGTGCACCACTGCACCTGGCTAAAACTCACTCTTTTAAAGTATAGAAGTGAACATTGCTCAGTACATTAAGAGATGTGCATCTGTCACACTGTCAATTCTAGAATGTTCTCATTACCCCTGAATAAAAACCCCACAACCGCCAGCTGTCACTCTCCATTTTGTTACCCCAAGGGCCCTGGTGACAAGAATCTACTTTCAGCTCTATGGATTTGCCTATACTGGAGGTTTCACTGTGAAGGTTTTTAAATTCTCACTAAAAGGTAACCTGGCCATCCTGCCTCAGTGTCTCACTCAGTTCTGGGGACTTCACATTCTGGGGTCGTCAAATACAGCAGTGTGCCATGTGTTTGGAATGAACTACGTGCTTGCCAGAAGCAAGGCTATCTCCTTTTTCTAGGCTGGGCCTAGTTTTTGCATTTGATAATGAATAGGCTGAGAACTCAGGACTCAAGAGACTCAGAGGGCACTCTTCTCAAAGGGTTATTCCCTTGCCCCTTTGGGGACCACCCAAAGTCATGCTTCACAGATTCCCAGTGTGGGAATATCAGGCCTCCCTCGGTGAGACTACTTCTGAGACATATTTCACTTCAGATGTCCAAGCAGATCTGGACCCTCCCCTGCCTCTCTTTTTTAAGGCTGGGGTGGCAAGTACAGGTTTTTCTTCTGGAACTGGCACTTGCTGCCAATGGTGGCAAGAACCCTGGGAGACATGGCTGGCTGCGGTGAGGTCCAGGCATCACTCGTTGCCTGGTCAGAGCCAGGCCCAGTTGGGAGGGCCGTCTAGGGCTTCTGAACTCACAGCAGCTGGTGTGCAGCTTGATACATATCTCACCCGGGGCCTTTCTCATGCTTCATGTTCCCTTTGCTGTGAGAAGGTGGAATTTACCTTTCTGAGAAAGACAGAACCTTGATGTGACTTACTTGAGAATAATTGTTAACAGTTATTTCTTGTCAGTTATTTGATTTTTTTCCTTATTTCCATCTTTTTTCTGAAGAGAAAGAAGAAGAAAAGCATTAAATGTGGAGAATGGTAAGGGCTTCAGGCCTGGGGGTGGGGGAGTTTGAGCCAAGGTCTCCTGGAGCCCTGGCTGCACAGGCATTTGTCCCCTTGAAGCTCCCTGCTGAGCAGTCTGTTGGCAGTAGTCCTCACAGACCTGTCCTGCCTTGGAACCTCACTGAGGGACATCCTCCTCCCCACACTGCCCACATCTACCTGCACTGCACCTCTGGAAGCTCCGATGTGCTCGCTTACTCTGGGGGGGTCAACAGACCTGCTACTGCTCCAGATGGACCCCCGCCCTCTCGCTCTCAGGCCGATCCCCTCCTCCTACTTCCCTTGTACAGGCCACCCTCACTCAGCAACTACATCTGATTCCCAATCTTCCCTGCCTCGCTGGTCCTGGCTACACTGGTCTCCTCTCCATTTCTCAAACATCCCACTACTGTGTCTGTGTTTACCGCCCCCCTCTCTCTAGAATGATTTTCCCTGTGGGGACTGCTCACTTCACTCAGGTTCTGCTCAAATGTTTCCTTTAGATGAAGCCTTCCAGAATCACCCTTTAGAAAACAGTACTTCCCAGTTTCTTTTCCCTCAACTGGTCTTCTCTTTTTTCACAGCATCTATCACCACTTGATTTACTCCACAGCACATTTGTGGGTATCATCTATCAGCCCCTCTAGAATGTGAGCTCCTTGGCAGCAGGGA
Source organism: Aplodontia rufa (assembly GCA_004027875.1). Classification (NCBI taxonomy): domain Eukaryota; kingdom Metazoa; phylum Chordata; class Mammalia; order Rodentia; family Aplodontiidae; genus Aplodontia; species Aplodontia rufa. The sequence goes on along the minus strand of PVKS010000655.1, from coordinate 3,795 downwards.
CCTTATTTATTTAAACATTGGTGTTTCTTCATCATCCAGAACAGAGCAGGTGCTCAAAAGCATATGCCTAACGAATAAACAGAAGTCCTAACCTGTCTGAATTTGTCAACTCATTTGTAAAATATGACTGCCAAATATATTGCCCTTAGAGGGTTACTGTGAGGATTAAATAAGAAAATGAATATGCTCAATAAATGACATTGGAAGGTAATTTCTTGGGCATCTACTGAATACTTACTGTGGCAATGCCTTGTGGTTGACAGTGATGAAGCAGAGATGAGCCCTTATGAGTCTTCAAGTAGCTCAGTGCTGTAGAATCACCAAGGCCCTTGAATGACATAGCCAATTCTGGAGCAGGATGCCCTATATGCTTCTCAAACACAAGCGCGACACAACCTTTGGGAAGATAAGTCAGAGTGTATTCAAAAGGAACAGGGATGGGCTGGAGCAGTGGGTCAGTGGTTACAGCGCTTGCCTGGCATGTGTGAGGATGGAAGTTCAAACCCCAGCACCATGTACACAATGAAGTGTCAGAGCAATGAAAGCCACATGAAAAACTAAAAAAAACTGATTCCTTCTCTTTCCCCCTTGTCTCTCTCTCTTAAAAAAATATAGGGATAGAAGAATTAGTAAACTGGTAGTAGCATGTACTTTCACACCCCTTGCCTAGGAAAGGCAGGCTTAACCAGGGACTCTGATGGGGATCAGAGGGAGATAAGTTGTCATTTCTGTTTGCCCCTGTTCAGGAGGGACAGAGCAGTGGGATGGTTCTCTGGGTGGGAGCCATCTTCCCCACTCCAATTCCTGGAAACCCACTTGTCCATGCCAGCCCATCCAGCTGTAAAGTGACCACAGGGGAGGCAACAGAATAGGGATTGATCATCCCTTTGTTGCATTTTAAATCCTTTCTGGCATCTATGGGATGGGCACCAAAAGCCCTGGTAGCTGATCTGTTCTACCCGCTAGTGGTCCAAGGAGACTTTCTAAAACGTGAATTCGATCTTGTCAGCCCTCTCCTGAAAATCCTTCAATCGATTCCACTGGGATACCAATAAAATCCAAACTGCCTGAGACCCTTGTCCACATGGCTGACTTCATCTCATGGCCCTTTCTCTCACAAATGCAGTTCTTTTGACTAGTCTTTTAAATTAGTCTTAGAGGGTACTCTTGAATCCCAAGGAAGGGCATCTGGCCCCTTCTCAGTTCAGGCCCTAGAACGTGCAGTGACCACTGGAAAGAACTGGGGGGAGGGACCTTAAAATAACCTCAGGGTAACTCTTGGGAGGCGCCCAGTTCCAGGCACTTGATGAGCCCTAGACCAGGGTACATATGTAGCCATAAAGGATACCTCAATGGGTTTTTTTGGTGACCGTGGGATAGGACCACCAGATAAAACACAGGACATTCAGCTAAATCAATTCAGATGAACGACGGATAATTGAAAAGTGTGTGTATGTTCCACGAAATATCTGGGGTATTCTTATATTAAAATATCACTCGTCGCTTATCTGAAATTCAACTTGAACCGGGGGGCCTGCTTTTTTGGCGAAGAGCAACCTGGTAACCTTACCCTAGCAAGTCCCGGTGTGCCGGACGTCCCTCTCTGGCAATGCGGACACTTCTGCGAGACCCCCAGGCCCACCCCAGGGATGGTCCTCCGCTCGGCGGAGTCGTGTGGGAAGCGCGCTAGCCTCGGGAGTTTCTCGCTGAGTGAATCTGAGAAGACCCTTCCTCTAGGACCCTCAGTTTTCTCGCCCGAGTACTAAGGCTGGCAGGGTGAAAGCGACCACCTAACTACCGCCTAGTGGAACCATATTGCTAGACGCTTCGACGCCGGAACTCACCAGCCCGGGGCCCCAAACCCGTGGATTTCCGGTGCATGACATCACTTCCGCACACGCTTCCGTACCCTTCGCCTCACACGCTCTCGCGCCCTCTGCTGGCCAGGAGGAGGGACCGACGTTACCGTGCTGAAAAATAACCCAAAAAACACACAAAAAACATCCCGGGGAAGCTATTGGTTGAAAGATGGAGACAGGCAACTCCGCCTCGCAACCGCCACCAATGGAAACCGAGCCTTCACCCAGGGCGGGGCTCCCACGGAGACGAGGTCAACCCGGGACGGAGACGGCGTGGGAAAGGGGTGTCCTCGTCGCCGGGTTAGAAAGGCCCCGCGTGGTTCCGGAAGTGGGCTCGGGTCCATCGGCTACTTCCGCCTGCCCGAAAGCAGAGCTGATATAGGGAGACTCGTCCCTGGTGTCCCCCTCATCTGTCCTTTTCATACCCGAGGGTTGACACCTGCTGAATCCACGCAGAAAACCCCGGAATTTGGAGTAAACCTTGATTTCCAGGCCAGGATGTTTGGCATTTTAAAACAGTCAAGAGTGTCTACTGTCTGCCATGCCCTGTCCTCGCCCTTCTCTGGCATTATTTCTTTTTATCCACGCAAGCCTGTGCAGTGGATTTTATGACACGAACTCCGACTTCTCATTGCCAGTGTTGAAACCCTACTTCTGCTAGTTATTAGCTGTGCCGCAGTTTCTGAGTGTAAAATGGTAACAGAACCTATCTAATACCGCTGTTCTAAGAATTAAATAAATTAACATATTTAAAACACTAAAAACAGTACCTGGCTCATGGTAACCATCGGTAGGTAACCGCTTAAGTTATTTCTTTTCACAAATCAGGAAATTGAGTAATTTGTTGAGAGCAGATGGTAGCGAGTAGGGCATGTTGGGAGCTAGTCAGAGGCCTCTCAATCACTGTTCCCACCCAACCCTCTTCTTGTACTTACAGGAAGTCTGTGATGATGGTAATTGCCTTTATGTATTTGTTTAGCAGCAATTTATCACCAAATGGTTGCTCTCTGGGCATTTTAATAACTCGGGGTTGGTGAGTTTCAATAGCATGTGCTCCTGACTAGGGGCAAGGTTTCTGGGAGAAGATTGGATGGATGGCTCCAAGAATCATTTACTGCTAAAGCCCATTCATAGAAAAAAAATCAGTAGAAATACATTTATGAACATGTTAAGTTTGAACTCCTTATGAGATATGCAAGTGGAGATAATTGTGATTTGGTGTGATAAGTGCTGTTAGAGGGATGCACAGTGCCAAATGAGATCTGATTAGGAAGCCATAACTGTCAGCTCAGGTTAAGGCAGACTTGGCTGAAGCGATGGGTCTTGTTGGATGAGTAGGAGTTGGACAGGTAGGAAAACTAGGAGATTGGTAGGAAAACTAGGAGATTGAGAGGAGACTTCTAGACCAGGGGAATAGTGCATACAAAGGAATAGTGGTGTGATAGTTCTGAGTCCTTTCTTGGAAACTGGAATACAGAATGGAAGATGAGAATGGAATGGAGATGGGGGAATATTATGAAGGGTAATGTTCTGTACCTCAACAGAGCAGTGGGAGGAGAGGAGGCCAGTTTTGCACTTGAAAGGGCTCACTAGGAGACAATGAAGAGGGAATGGTAGTTAGTGTCTAAGATGTTTCCTGTTGGGGGGCTGTATTGTCCCCCCGGGGAGCCGATCAGGAGGAGGGTGAGTGCCGACGGCTGGAACCCGGGTCCCCGGCTGGAACCCGGGTCCCCCCTCGTCCGGGGACCCCTTCCCTCCCAGCTGGGGAAACGAGGCAACCACACGCAGCTGATGGCAGCTCAGAATCCGTTTATTCTTAAGGCACACGGGTTTTTATAGAGGAGGGGAGACAGCCAAGGAATCAATAATCCTTCTAAGGGAGTTGCCAGGTGTTATGTAGATTTCAGTACAGACAAAAAACTAGGGTACAGACAAA
>PVKS010000654.1:18352-179175 GCA_004027875.1 Aplodontia rufa | reverse complement strand
CCAGATGCCCCTCACTTGATGAGTGGATACAAAAGCTTTGGTTCATATATACTATGGAATACTACTCGGCCATCAGAGAAGATGATATTATAGCTTTCGAAGTCAAATGGATGGAGATGGACAGAATTATGCTTAGTGAAGTCTCCCAAGCTCAGAGACTTAAGGGCCGAATGGTTTCTCTCATCTGTTGATACTAGAAGTTATGTTGAAGCAGTAGGACAGACGGCTGACCTAACAAAGCCTCAAATTGAATGACTTTCAATACAACAGGGGTGAAAGCTCCCTAGGGAACTTGGAGGTGGAGGGAAGGGGATGGGGAGGGGGGAGGGTATACGAAGAACTCATAGGAGTCTGGTGACGGGGTAGATGGGGGAACCATTCCAGAAGCCGATGTTATTCCTACACTAGATACCCATTTAACACATGAGTTCTTCTGGGGGAAACTGCATGAGATGAAACCCATAGTAGCTTATCTATGTGTTAGCATTACCCCTGGTTATCAAAGTTTATACACAATGATTGCTACAGTTTTGACAATGTTTCCTCCTTATCTGTATCCTGTATCGCAAAAAACTTCTAATAAATGTGGGGAAAAAAAATAAATAAAAAAAAAAAAAGAATGTTCACCTCAGATTTGAACATTTCGCTCCATGTAAATTTTACCTCAAAGAAAAATACTAAACACAGATGGAATTCTAGTCAATGACATGTACACTGAATTATTTAGGGAGTAAAGTTTAATGTCTTTGATTCAGTTTAAATGCTTTAAAATATAAGATGGGTAATGCACAAACAAAAAGATGGATAAATATGTATTTGCCCTTAATTTCTTTTCTTTTCTTTTTTTAAGGGAGAATCAATTTTATTTAGAGTTTCATCAGGGTTTTTTCTGGTTGTTTGTGTTTCTTTTTCTTTTTTTTCCTGACACTTAGTTGTCTATGTGGTGTTGGAGATTGAACCCAGGTCCTCACGCATGTCAGGCAAGTACTCTACCACTGAGCCATAGCTCCAGTCCTAGAGTCGTATGTGATAGCACATAGTAGAATATTAATGGTGGAATTTGGATAATATGTGGGCATTGACTATCACATTTTATTTTTTGCAGTACTGAGATTGAACCCAGGGTCTCGGACATGCCAGGCAAATGTTCTACCAGTAAGCTTCATTTGCACCACTTAAAAACATATTTTCAAAAAAATTTTAAGACAGCCTTGATAAATTGTTCAAGCTGGCTTTGAATTTGCAATCCTCTTGTCTCAATCTTCTGAATAGTTGGGATTATAGACATGCACCACTATACCCAGTTAAAATTCTTTCAGTTTTGCTGTATGTTTGAAAATTGTCATTAAGAAATGTGAGGAAGGGCTGGAGCAGTGATCATGTGATCACTCAGTGATCATGGCGCTTGCCTGGCATGCGTGAGTACACGAGTTCAAACCCCAGCACCACATACACAACAAAATGTCCCAGGTATGAAGGTCACATGAAAAACTAAATAAAAATTACTTCTCTCTTTCTCTCTCACTGTTCCCTCTTTCTAAAACAAACAAACAAAAAAAAGTGAGGAAAAAATAAAGAACATTTTGGGATCTTGTGTCTGGGATAGATAATTGGGAAAAAGAGATAACAGAGCTTATATGGCCAGACTTGGGCTCTTCTGTTAATAAAAATCCCTTACACTTAATGCTTTATGTGAGTACATGCAGCCCTTCCATGTTCCCCCTCATTTTCTCCCTGGTTTGATATAGGTACATTTCATCTGTGTTCCTGAGAACCTGTCCTTTAACATTTATAATTTCACTTTGTAACTATTTTCATTACTTTACCACCCTACTAGACTACCACAGCATCTTGATGCCAGGGCCTTGTTTTCCTCTTCCGACTTTGCCTTCTTGATTCCAGGACCTTGCTTTTCTCTTCTGACTTTGCCTTCTCTTTGTCTAGCACAGTACCTGACACAAGGTGGGCAGTCACTCAAACATTTGCTAACGTTACATGTACTGAACAAGGCAAGCCGGCCAAAGCAGACAGACTCTTCAGACGCTACAGGGAGATGTGGAGGACTTCCCACATGATTTTGTGGAAGTGATACAGCACAGGTAATAAGCAGATGCAGAGAGCAGTTTGGATTTTCTCATTCAGCTTTCATCCTGTCACTGCTCCAAGAAATGCATGAAGCTGGCTATGCATACCATAGATTGCCTCCTTCAATCTCTACTGTACTCTCCTAGTTAGAAATTCTGAAAAACTTTAAAAAAAATCACCTTTACCATATTTACTTGCAGTTACTCTGCCAATTATTTGTACTCACAGAAGACTTGTAAGATGGAAATGAGCCAAAGACCTTTCCCCTGCTCTTTTGGCCATTTCTTGTTTCTGCTGGCAACCGCAGGTGTGGACATTTGAAGGGTTTATACTGCTGAGGCACTTTCCAGGTTCCCCAGTGCTGTGGAACACTTGCATTAGCAGCTTTGCAAGTCCCACAGCTTATGGGGTGGGGTTGGGGTGTCACAGGATCACTCTGGTGGTGTCTTGGGAGGCCATTCGTGGACTCCTAGGCTGAGACACAGCTTTAGTTCTTCCTACTCTGTAAGTGCTGAATTCCTTGTATTAAATTCCTTCCTGTTTAAAGATCTGTGGTGGTTTTCATTTCCTGCACTGATACCTGGGTATAAAAATCAAGCAATCGGTTTGAGTGACTAGGAACAGGTTCCTGGGGAAAACACAAGGGCTGCGCTGAGGAGTTTCTCACAGCGAGTACCTATGCAAGCAAATGTTGAGCCTTACTTTGTGCCAAGCACTGGGCTAGGGGATGGCCCCAAGAGAGAGTGGCTGATTTGAGAAACGAGACTCATGCTACTATGCAGGGACAAGCCCATAGTGAAGGATGACTGAGAGAAGGGATGGTCAGAAGGAGAAGGCAGGTGAGCGGGAAGCTCCCACAGGAAGAGCACAGGCATACCCCGAGACCTCAGACCACACGGCACCGGGAGCTCGGCACTGAACACACGGCACATTCATTCAAAATCACCTCCTTTAATACCCTCTCCCCTCTTCCCTTTTTGGTTAACATTTAGGTGCTTCCCACATGGCAGGCAATTTACATGTATTTTCTTATTTAAACCCTGGAATACTCTACAAAGTGGGAATTATTATTAGCCCCATCACTTGTCTGATTATTAAATAGTAGGGCCAGAACTCAAACACACATCTTTTCATCCAAATCCTTTATTCTTATGGGATAGCAAAGTCTGAGTTTTAGTTCCTCAAAACACGGAACATGTTTTAAAAACCAACATTACGGAAACATAAGAAGTTGTTATCCTTATCATGAAAAAGCCTTTTCTCCCAAGTTTGAAGTCGGTGAGCTAGGAGGAACTGCGTCCATGTAGCTCTGGGCTGAGAAGGGATTACAAAGGTCCCAGGCTGGTTCCAAGGAGACCTCAACTCACAATGGACAAAGGGTGGGAGCAGAAGCAAAGAGGAGAAAATGGTGGCTGCCACCACAGCCTCCTCACTAAGGCAGCTCTGTATACCACCATTGCTCCTAGCTCAGGGCGTACCATCTGGACCTAAGAAATCAAAGTGTCCATTGGGAAGGGAAAATGCACACATGCCCCCTCCACACACAAAAGGACATTTGTGTCAGGAAGCCTAAGAGGCCGACACACGGAGGGCTTGCCCCTCCTCCCTCGGCCCCTAGAAAGGACAAGAAAGGCAGCTTTCTGGTGTTCCACAAGGGGGGAGGCTGTGGCAGGGAAGAGAACAAGCCCTCTCCAAAACTGCTGACTTGATTCATCCCCAAGCTGACACAATGTGGAGAGGAAGACTTCAGGAAATGGGCAGATTATGTCCAAGAAAAGATTTCCTGCAAGCGGTTAACGGGAAACTAACATGAAAAGCAGGACTAAAAATATACAGGCTGTTGGAAGCAAGTGGTGAGGGCCCGTGGTTTTTTCAACAAGTGGCTCAGGAAGCTACCAGACTTGGGACTCTCCCTGCACACCATCCTAGCAGGGCCAACTTCACGCTGGCTTCCCTCTCCAGGAAAAGCTTATCAGGGTGCCTGGTATGATTTCAGTTCCAGTGCAGTGTTTATCCATCCTCAGGGCATCCCAGGCTCCCTGTACATTTAAGTCACAGTACAGAAAGAAGGTAGCAGCCCCAGTGCCTCACACACACAGGGCTGACTCAAGTGGTGAGGGAAATGGATCAGTAGTACAAAACAATAGTCTTTAAGTGAATTCTAGCTATCAAGGAATAAACCCTGGAATTTATGAGTCTAGGAAGATTTAAAGGATTGGAAAGCCTGCACAGAAGTGGCCATGGAATGTAGGAAATTTATCTACACTTGAAGGCACAGGTGAGTAATGCAAAGCACAGCTCTGGAATGAGCAGCAGGGGACTAAAAATTAGTGATTGGGGAGTGTTGTTTGCTTATTTTGAGAAAGAACTTTTCTGCAGGTGCTCAGAGGCAGAAACAGGCACAAGGAATTTCCCCATGCCCTGGGGTCCAAGAAATCTGAAGATGGAGTTTGTTTCCAGAGCCTTCCCCTTCACCTACTAAAGCCTAATTTTGCCATTTACTGAGCCCAGGCACCAGTGCATTCCCTGCCCCACTGAACAGTGTAATGAGTCCTTATTTGGGGAGGGGGAGGGGTGGAGCTGGGCATGTTTCGGAGCTGAGACCCTGGTGGACCTCTAACTGTGCTGTCCTGCCATCCCCTCCTCATACTCCTGATCTAGTGATTTACAGTCCTCATGCCCAGAAATTCTGGGTCCTGATTACAAAGGAAAATCTTATCACTAAAATCATTCTCCAAGTACACAGACACATAATGATTAAGTTCTTCCAGAATCAAAATGAATAATTTGAGGCCAAAGATCTTTTAAAGTTGTATGTTTACCCACAGTGGAAGCCAGATGTGCAGGCATACTGGAAAACAAGATGCAGGTGGTCTGGTGCGATGAGGGCCTCAGGAGACCGGAGAGGGAGAACAGCAAGTCTTCACCATGGGAGATATTTCTTTGGTGGTAAAATCCCACAGATATTTTTGTTGTTTTTGCTCTTATCTTTGCTTTTTCTTGGCAGCACTTGAGGCAGCTGAGTACTCCTCTCCTAAATGCTCCTCCTAAATCCTTTGGATTATGTGACACCACAATTTCCTGCATCTCTGTGCTGCTTTTCAGTCTTCACAGGGTTCTTTTAGGGTCCACAGTCCCCAGGATTTCATCTCAGCTTCCTCCTTTCTTGCCCTCCACCTTGGTGATCTAGACTTCCCTCACTGTGCAGAGGACTCAGCCTCACAGCTGCAGAGTACGCTTCAAGACCTGCTGGGCAGCCCCGGGAAAGTGGGCAGCTGCACCTTACTTCTGGCTCTTCCTTCCTATCCTCTACAACAGAAGGGAGGAAAGTTAACTCACTGAGACCTTGAATCTCCAAATCCTTGGCAAATTTCTTCATAGATAATAGGATTTTGTATTGTGCTTTGTCTGTGGATGCCTGCATATTGTTTATTTTAAACCTTGGAAACACAGGCACCACAGCTGGCATTTCATTGGCTATGTTCACACAGCCATCATCAAACAGAGAAAAACGGACAGGAACGAAAAGTACGGGGAAAGTAAGTGGCCAAATAAACGAGTAATACAATGCTAGGAAATCCTTGGTATTTGTGCCTTTTGAAGCTAAACAAACAGAACAATTGGATTAATGACTTAAGAAGTAATATAAATTGAACAAAAATGTTAGCAACTACACTTATTTCTATTTCTAAAATCTGAGGGTCATGGTAAGATGAAGCAAGTCAATGGATTCAAGTGCTCAAAAAACCTGGCGTTTCCTTTTGTTGTAGTTTGTTTTTCTTTCCTTTGTGTGAGTTTGGGGGTTGGCTGGGGATTGAACCCAGGGCCACCCACATGCTAGGCAAGCGCTCTCCCCCTGAGCTACACCTCCAGTCCAGATATAAGGCTGTGATTACTCTAATACCTGTATTTCACTCTGTGCACTGTTTTTTTTTTTTTTTTTGGTACCTGAGATTGAACCCAGGGGCCCTTAAACCACTGAGCCACATTCCCAGCCCATTTTATATTTTATTTTGAGACAGGGTCTCATTTAGTTCCTTAGGGCCTAAGTTGCTGAAACTGTTCTCAAACTTGCAATCCTCCTGCCTCAGTCTCTTGAGTCACTAGGATAACAGGTATTCACCCCTGGCTAGAATAAGTGTCCTTGATCATAACTCTATGTCTCTAAACCAAAGGCAGCAACTGTTTATTATAGACTTCTTGTAATATGAGAAAAATGAACTATTTGTTTAAACACTATCAATCAGCTTTCTCTTATATAAACTGGAAGTATTTCTGAGATAAATCCTTAGCATGTGCTCAGCCAAGGTTATAAAGTAAGTAGGTGACAGAAACAGATTTCAAGCCCATGTCTGACGGGTCCAAAGTCCTGACTTTTGACTATTACACTAACAAGGATACACACAGTGCTACAAAAACTGTCTCTTAATCACCAGTCCTGGAGCTGTTTTGGCTTGAGGGATTGGTCATTTTGTGATGGTCACGGTCATTCACATCCTAAGACTTATATTCTGAGTACATCTTAATAATATGTTCCCAAACAAACAAACAAAACAGTTTCATGGGCTCTCAGATTAGGGACAAAGGAATTCAACTAATGTACTCCTATTACTTATCTTTTCCTTTCTGGAAATGTCCATGACCTTCTTTTATTCTCATTTCTTTCATGTTTCAAATCCAGAAAAATTTAACATTTCTTACAGAAATTTTCCCTTCCTTCCATTTTTTTTTTAAACTCATCTGAGGTTTCAAGATGGACAAATGAGTCCTAACCTTGTTTTCTACTAAACAGACGAGTGTCATTTTAACAGACTAAGCATCTGATAACACTTAAAAAATAAACAGCAGACTGTTTCTGGAAGGTCACTTTTCTCCTTACAACAGAGCAAATTGGAAGATTGTTCAGAAATATTTCAATACTGAGCTGATGGTGTCAGGGATCAGCTGTTGGCAGCTGCTGGGGTTTTCATGGTCTTACTCTCCAGTGAAATGCATGGTTCCTGGGTAGTTATGACTGGCCATTATACAGATTGATGGGGCTGCGCGTGGCTGTCCTGGAAAGCTTATGATGTGTTCTTTCTGCGGATCCCTAAGAGCAGACAGCCCCTTGCGAAGCTGATAGGTCACCTCCCTCATCCAATTAGCTAATTGTCTGAAATCACTCCTCACAGATCAGGAAAAACTGTCTTGTGAATGAACTCTGTTCATACTGAAAGCAAGAGCCTTTTGTTTCCTTGTGAAGACCTTATTCAACTCTAAGTCCCCTTCCATCTACAAAATTCAAAATTCTACAAATGTGAACAATCAGCTCCAATGAATGAGTCCTTCCGGATATTCAGTGAATAAGTGCTTTTTTGACCACAAGATTTTTTTGCTTTGTTTTTGTTTTGAAAGAGAAAATTGTTTTTTAAATATTAACTTCCTGACTGCACCAGGTGCAAAATGAAAAATAAAAGAACACGTAGTTGTGTTGACCATCTTTGGGTATTCCCTTCAAAAATCATCAGACTGATGTCATCCTTGATGTTTTCTATTCTGCTGACCAAGCTGGGTCTTCTTAGAAAAATCTCTAGTCTGACTGCCCAATTCTAATAAAAATTGCACCAAATCCTAAAGGCTCAGGGTTTTGAGATGGGTAGGCATCCCCCCACTGAATAAAGAAGAGAGGCTCCTTTTCTGTGGTTAATAGTAGGAACTGGAGACAACCTTCATCTTAGACCTAGCAGGATGAATGAAGGCGAAGAAGTACCTTGTGCTGAAAGATAAGACCCCCTCATTTACACCATTTGCATACTGCCTCTTAGTGGCCTTCATTTTTCTGCTTCCAAATATGGTGCAAAACTGTTCAGGTTTCTACCCTTTCAGTGCCATTCCCCCTTATTACTTAGAACTCTTTCTTCAAGGCTCAGAGTTTACAGAGTTTGCCTGGCATGCATGAGTACACAGGTTCAAACCCCAGCACCATGTACACAATGAGGTGTCCAAGCCATGAAAGCCACAAGAAAAGCTAAATAAAACTGATTCTCTCTCTTAAAAAAAAAAGTCTAAAATCTCAAAAACATATCATATGCAAAGCAAAGGAAAGCTCATATCTTTCACATCTTGGAACAAAAGAAAAGCTTTACTGGACAGGTGAGAGAAGAGGTAAATAAAGGATGGACAGAATTTTATTAAGCAGAGATTGGAAGGAAAGAAGAAAAGAAACCACGCTTATCATGTGATAGATAACACACTAAGTAATTCCATATAAATTCCCATCTATGCCTTAATACAGATGATCCCAGGAAACATAGGTATTATTATTTTTTCTCTCGAAGTCTCTGAAATTTGTCTGCGACTATAGTGAATAAGAGGGGAATAAAAGTTCTCAAGTTCAGATAAGGTTCAAAATCATCCCTCCTATCACATGGAGAGCAACAGAACGAGGCGGGAAAGGACAAGGCTGTTGAAGGAATGTGGAGTGAGTCAATACAGTGGGCAATACACCTATTTAGCTGCTGGGAATTACCACTGCAGGCAAAGTATCCAACGAGATAGACCTCCAGTAGTGACAGGAGGTATCCCCAGAGTGAAGCTGTGGAACATGCCGACCTGGTGAATCAGAACAGGCCTTCAGTCAGACCTTTTAAGAAACCATCATCAGTCCTGGAGCTGATGACCCAAGTTCAGGACCACTAGGGTTTTCCTTTGGCAACCATATGAGAACTGAACTGCTTAGCTTCCAATGTCTGCTAGTAATCCAGATCAGCACAGGCAAAGGCAATGATTATTCAAGGAGACCAGACCACAGAAGTGCTTCTTGTCACACATACATTTAGGATGTTACACTGATTTCTCCACTATATTTCATGATAATTCTCCATTTACCAAGATGATCTCCTTTCCTATTTCTCTATTCACAGGCTCTAAAATAAGATCTGGAACATAGCAACTGAAAAAAGATACAAAATAGGCATTCAATAAATGTTGGCTGCCTGGATAAATGAAACAGATGCTTATGTGACAACAGACGAGAGATACTGAACCACAGACTTTAACTCCAATGACTCTGGAGGGTGAGGCAGGAGGATTGCAAGTCCAAAGCCAGCCTGAGTAACTTAGTGAGACCCTGTCTCAAAATTAAATTAAAAAAAAAAAAAAGGCTGGGGATGTGACTTAGAGGTTAAGCACCTCTGAGTTCAGGCCCTGGCCCATAAACAAACAAATAATCACAGACTGAAGGTAACAGGATACAATGTAAAGTAAGATGCTAAGTGCGAGTTGACAACTCTAGCCAGGCTGGGGTCACCGTGAAAGCCAGGCGTAGGAATCTGACTGCATTCTAAAGGAAACAAGAAAGAGAATTCTTCAAACAGTCCTGCTCAGGATGAGACAAAGCTTGGGCACTGCGGGGAGAGTGCTACCCAGAAGGGTTCTAGATTGCCAGAGAACAACCTGATGGTACCAAACAATTGTGAGATGACAGTGAACTTCCAGCAGGCAGAAGGACAGAAAACAAACCCCTCACCTGTTCACGATGACAGCAAAGGTCTATTTCCCTCAGTGTCCTCTCTCACTACCAGCCTATCCTTGTCTCTGTTGTCTTCAGGAATCTTCAAAAACTGTACATCCATGTTCTCGTCTGACTGGATAAGTGCAGTGTGAAATGCCTTGGAACTTCTTAGAAGTACCTCAGGATCCCAGGCTCCGTGAGGCGAAGCCAAGGCCAGGTATACTGTGCTCTTGTTCCTATGGACAAGACAATCTCTGCCTTAACAAGCTCTGGTGGGACGCCAACAAGAAGGGAATTATTTCTCTCCGCCTTCTCTATGGAAGCCCCATAGAAATAAACACAGGGGTCACTCCCTCAAATAACTCTCCTCACAGAGACAAAAATTTCAACCTACAATTTCAGTTTGTCTTCTCCTTTGCTTACACTCTAGGGAACGCTCAGGACTGACCTTTCCTGAGCCCAGCCCTACCCTGTGCTCAGGCTCATCCACTGTCTTCCTCCCTGACTGTGTTACAATATGCTGCCCCTTTAAGGCCTACCTTAATGCCACCTCCTCCAGACTGCTGTCCCAGTTCCTTTAACTGGAATGCAAGCCCTTTTTATCTAACTCCCTTCAACACTTTGTCTCCACCTCTTACCACATATCACAAAAAGACTTGTGGAGTAGCTTCTTAGGAATGTGACTTATCTTCCACTCTTTCCCTTAAAAAGCAATCAGTTTTGAGGCCAGGCTCCATATTATTTAGATATCCTCCATAGTTCCTAGTAGATCACAAGTACTTCATACAAGTAGGAAGTTCTCAAACAACTTGCTGACAAGAATTACTGAAAATACTACTTTCAGTGAGCTTTCCTATACATTGCTTCAGGGTACAATTATCCTAATTTTACAAATGAGAGAATGAAAAGTTCAGAAATTCAGGAGAGACAATGCTTTCCACAAAAGCAGAGTTAAAATGTCCATATAAATGGGCCTTTTAGATGTGAATGTGGGTACTTCTTGGGTAACTGCTCCCATCTTTCACTAAAAAACCCAATGACAACATGGACTAGTACTCTCTGCAGAATCAAAATCAACAGTCTTTAAAAATTCTAATCTGACTAGGAATATGTGACAACTAATTCCAACATTAAGTAAATCTATAATGCACTAATAAAATATATTAAAAAATCTAATCTGCACCAGTGTGTCTATTTCTAGAAATCCACATAAGGAAAATATCTACAGATGTAGAGAGATGACCACAGTATTGTTCAAATAGCTCATTAAAATGAGTAAAATCTATTTCCCAGTTGGCAGACGGAACATGTTTATTTTCCCATTCTATCAAATCCTAAAGAAATGGCAAAAGCGTACAAGAAGGAATGAAGGAATAACTGAGTGCATAGGGTGGAAAGAGAGGGAGAGTGAAGAAAAGAGACTAGAAATTTTAACTCTTCTAAAGATGGAAACTAGATGATATTGTATTGGTACACACGGTGCACTGCAGGTCACTACAATGCCAGTGTGTCTGCAGGCATCATGTGAAGGAACGTGAGGCAGAGCCGCATGTGCAGCCCACACTGCCCCTGGCTGAGGCCTGGGAAGATACCAGGTCGGGGGTGACAACACCACTGTCCAACAAAACATTTAAAAAACTCTAGTAGTCACATTTAGCAAGTAAAAGGAAACAGGTGAAATTAATATACTTTATTTAGTCCAATATGTCAAAAATATTCTAAACATAATCAATATTAAAAAAATTAGATGTTTTCTTTTTTATGGTTTTAACTCTTTGAAACATGGTATTTTATACTCACACACATCTCTATTAAGGTAAGTCAGATTTCACGTACTTACTGGACACATGTGGCTAGTGGCTCTCATGTTGGATAGAACAGAACTGGAGATTAAGGAAAGCAAGGCAGGAAGATGAGCAGAAAAAAGGCGATTCCTGCAAAGACTATCTAAAGAGTAACTTGGCAAAGCATTTTAGATATGCAAGGAATGTATAAAGTTTACCTTCCATGCACTCTTTCTGAAAAAATTACCAAGGAGACTTTGCAGCAAAAATTAAAAGGTTTTTAAGAATGAGGACGACATGGAATGCAAGTGAGGAGATTTAACCTAAAACTTCAGTGAAATGGTGGCAGTCCTTGCAATTAGAATAGGAGCTCTGTGAACGTAGAGAAGAATGTGTCAAGATGGAATTCATTTCCCTATAACAAATGGTATGATTAAGAAGATAAATGATGTTGGCACATGCTTCCTTCTTCAATCAGGAAAAAAAAAGGCAATTAGAAAACCCAAAGAAAACAAAAAGTAAAGACAAAATATGAAGCAAGAAAAATGTCAAATGATGAAATCTACTTGATCTTGCTTGATGAATCTCTTGATCCTGCTGTTTGGAACATTCTGTTTTTAACGGTACAGGTTTAGTATCTTTGAACTTTACATTCAAGTCAAATGATGTAACTCCGCTTAGCTGTGAGTCAAGCGATGTAACTCCACTTAGGTGTGAATATTTACAGGACTGCAGTTTTACCAAGAATATATATTGGTTTTCAGTTCTTAGAATCAATCACAAATAAAATTGAAGGCAGTTTTATTTTAGAGATATGAATGCAAGAATTATTCATCCACATAATATATACCTTAAGATGAGAAGGGATTAATATCCTCATTTTACTGGTTGTGTACTCAAAATATTTTATATACAATTATGAAGGGAAAACCCGAATTTTAGGTATACAAGGTAAGCTGTAGAAGACAAGAGTGGCCAAGGGCTTTAACGATTCAACAACACTCCTCATATCCAGAAACAGTGAAGCTACAGGCACAATGAGAAAGTCACACTGTGGCCATAAAGTTATCTTCAACATTTATAATAAGCATTTTTTAAGCTTAATAACATTAAGTGAAACTGCACCCAAAATTGTAGGGACAGTATGAAGGTGGGGCAAATGGAGCAAAATTAGATCTACATTTATGTGTTAGGAAGGATTTAGGTTAGACTTAAGTAATCAGCTAGCTTCCAAAAGGCAATCCTGAAGAGCTTTGAGAATCTGGTTGGGAAGACAAAAGTAGGTCAAGGAAGAGTCAAGAGCAGTGCTTGCTGCTGATCCCAACTCTCATCTACAGCTGTTATAACCAAGCCTCATCAAATATCTGGATTGAGACTCTCAAGTGACTTGGATGATTTAGGGTGGCCTAGAAATAGGTTTGAAAATGGTGAAGTGCACAGAATCCTTAGTAGGCAAAGAGGAAACAGAGGCCAGCCTCCCAGACTGAAATAAATGAATGCAAGGGAGGTGCTCCGAAGGGAGAAAAGGAGGCGAGATAGGAGGCATGTCCAGAACATAACGGGTGACACTGACTGGCTCTGGTCCTACCAGCTGAAGCACAGATATGTGCTTCTCAGGGCTGTATTTCAAAAGCACTTCTCCTGGATAAGTTAACTGAGTTCTCCCTTCTCCCCTACCATCCTTATTTGGTCCTCCTCACATTAAATCAATAGAAAACTGCCTTTTCTCATACATCCCTTTCCCACCTCACACTTTTGCCCACACTTTTAGCAAATAATTGCGTCACAGACAGAAAAGCTGCTTCCAGAGGCCCAGCACAATCCTGCTGGCAGCTGTAAGCAAAGGAACGGGCAGAACAACTACGTTTCACTCACAATGGCTGGGCTTTGCAGTCCCACTGGCTGGGCCAGCCAGACCAACAAAGAGAAAGCAGTACGTCTGCTAAGGTACCTGAAAAGGGGCTCTGTGCTCAAAAAATACTCTTTGTAAGATTCAAACAACCCCTTATTCAGATTTTTTAAATGAGCATCCCAGGTCTTTACTCCTCAGAAAGAGACCTAATGAAAGAGAATAGGAAGAACTAATATGAAAGTATCCAGGTGCCAGACACTGTGTAGACATTCTATAACAACTCTGTAGAGTAACTGCTAGTCCCATTTTACAGATGAGGAATTTGAACCTCATAGAGGCTGAGCAACCTGCTAGCTATGTAAACGCTGCAGCTGGAGTCAAACCTAGGTACTTTTCATCACATAGCCCCGCACCCTTCTCCAATACCAAAGCTACACTGTTGAAAGGCAAAAACAGAGAGGTGCTGACTGTTCCATCTATACGCCCTGTGGTGTGTGTGTGTGTGTGTGTGTGTGTGTGTGTGTGTATGGCTTTCTTTTTAAAGAAACAAAGTATTTCTGCTAAGTGAGAGAGGCACTTTCAAGATGGTAAAATTGAACAGTCTTTTAAAAAAGAACTTTTCTCTTTAAAAGGGGGCTTTAAGTATCAGAATGTAGGGGACCTCTGATTCTGTAAGGGTTCAGGGGAAATTTTATGTAAAAGACTATTTACTTAGTGTGACCACAGAATCTAACAGAATCCAGAAGGAGTGGTGAGAAAGGGAGAAGGAGAGGAGGGAGACTGACTCATTATTTGTTTTCCAAAAATAAAAACTCACACAAACATAGTGGGAGTCAGTCATCCAGCTGGATGCTCTAAGGATTAACTATCTGTGTGGCCAGGCACTTAAATTTATATTTCTGATGGGCCAGCTATAAAATGGAAAAATAACTCAGAGTAGTCTCCTTATCAAGAGAATGCCTAGAGTTGTATTCATAGCTTCTGAGATACACACTTAAACTAATGAACTGACATGGGAGCCTTGGCCCTCACTCCCAACATTCCCACTGTGACTAACTGTGCAAGGCTGGGCTTGGGCTATGACTGTCTTCAGAGCGCCAGTGCCATCTCATAGTTTTGTATTCTCTTCACAGCTGTAGCTGCATTTTTTTTTATATGGAACCAAACTGAATTTTGAAAACATGGTATCCATATAACAGGTAGAAAAGAACATGGGCTTTGGAACTGAGCAACCATGGGTTTGAATCTTGGTTGTATGATCTGAGCAAGTTAACATGAGGCTTGTTTTCTTCATCACTAAAAAGGAGATAATGACTACCTACCTTTGAACACTTATTTTGTGAAAGTTGAAGTTTGTGATACGTAAGAGACACTCAAAAGATAATTTCCATATTAACATCATGTACAAAACTTAACCTGAACTGGGTTACAGACCTAAATGTGAAAGCTAAAACCAAAAGCTCCTAGAAGAAAATATAGGAGCAATATCTTCACGACCCTGAAGCAAATAAAAAGCACAGACCACAAAAGAAAACTTCCTTCCTTCCTTTTATTTACTGGGGACTAAACCTAGAGGCACATTACCATTGAGCTACATCTCCACAACTTTTTGTTTTGAGACAGGATCTTGCCAGGTTGTTTGGGCTAGTCTTCAACTTATGATCCTCCTGCCTCAGGTTCCCGAGTCACTGGGATTACAGGCGTGCTCTGCCACACTAGGCCACAAAAACATGTTTTTAAAAACAGATCTCATCAAAACTCAAACCTATTGTTTCTCAAATGGTATTGCTAAGAACATGAAAAAGCATGCCATAGATGAGGAGAAAATATCTACATTGTCCCATACTGGAAGAAAACTGCCACGTATTTCTATCTTACAAAGAAGTAGTATCCAGACCACACAGAGAACTCTTATAACTTAGTAACAAGAATATAAACTACATAACATTAAAAATGGGCAAAAGAGTTGAACAAATACCACACAAAATAAGATTTATAAAAAGCTAGTTAGCGTGTGAAGAGATGCTTTTTCAACACTGTTAGCATTAGGAAAATGCAAATTTAAATTATAATTAAAAACCATTTTCTATAAACCCATCAGAGGGCTAAAATTTAAAAAGATGACTATATTAAGTATTGATGAAAACATGGAGCAATAGCGAAACCACAGATACTACTGATGACAAACAGTACAGTTTGGAAAACAGTAACAAATACTATATGACTGGTCTTCTGGTTATTCCCAGGAAAAATGAAAACATGCTTACACAAAGATGTGTGAGTGAATGTTCATATTAGCTTTATTTAAATAGAAACAGGAAATAAATCAAATGTCTACCAACAGGTAGTATATCCACACTATGGAATACTAATCAGCAATGAAAAGGCTACATGTAACAAGTCCTTATGCTGGGTCCAAGAAGTCAGATAAAAGGTGTAAACACTGTATGATTGCCCTCACTCAAAGCAGAACTAATTTATAGTTATCAACAGGTAAGTGCTTGCTTGTGTTTCGGGGCAAAGGAAGGGACAGACTGCAAAGTGGCAAAAGGAACTTTTGGGGATGGTACCAATGTTCTGCGCATCTTCATTGCAGTGACCATTTCAGCCTCAGTACAGAAACTTGTCAGACTTACTAAACTTAAACAGATGTAATTTATTGTATCATTAAGTGTACAGTACTCCTTGAAGTTGGTAAGAAAAAAAAGTAAATCCCTATGGCATTCCTGTTGCCACTAGAATCAAATGAGCAATCTACTGTCTCCGATCCCATGGTCCCTGGAAAAACAGAAAGTTGTATATGACTTGCTGAAATAAATAAATGGTATTACAAAAAAACTTTCAATTTATTCAGTACCAATCAGGTGTTTGGCAACATACTAGGCACTTCATACACCCTATCTCATTTAATTCTCAACAAATTTAATGAGGTAGGCACTATTATCTAATTATATAAGGGCATAAGCAAAGAACGTTTTAAGAACTCATCAGAAGTCACTGATGGGGCTGGAGCAGTGGCTCAGTGGTTGGAGTGCTTGCCTGGAATGTGCAAGGACTTTGGTTCAAACCCCAGCACCACACACACAACTAAGTGTCCAAGAAACAAGATCAAAAATTAAATTTAAAAAGTCACTCTAATGGAAAATGGAAGATTGGGGGCTGGAGCAGTGGCTCAGCAGTTATGGTGCTTGCCTCGCATGCACAAATTCATGGGTTCAAACCCCAGTACCATGTACACAACAAAGTGTTGGAGCAACGAAACCACATGAAACACTAAATAAAACTGATCCTCTCTCTTTCTCTCACTGTCCCTCTCTCTTAAAAAAAATTAGTAAAATAAAAAAAGAAAATGGTACATTTGGACTCAATGATGGATCTGGAATCAGATCAGGAGACTTTAAAAGACAATGCTGTTGGGGCCTGGACTGGTTGCTCAGTGGTTAGAGTGCTTACCTGGCATGCATGAGGACCTGAGTTCAAACCCAGCAGCACCACATACACACCTAAGTGTTGGAAAAAATAAAATTGATTTGCTCTCCCTCTCTCTCTTTAAAAAATAAAGACAATACTGTCATTTTCTAGTTTAGGGCATCCTCAGAAAGGCAACTCCTTGATCATGCAGTGACAGGAAGAATTCCTGGAGATCACCTTCATTAGGACTACCTCTCAAGCAGGGGAGTTTTAAGTCATTTTAAAGGAAACTTGGTAGGGTGGAGATAGGGTACACCTCTGCTTGTGGGATAGAGGAGAATCCTCAGTTGGCTCCAGTATTTGCTGATATTTTGCTAACTCTTGGCTCCTCCAAATTCACCCACCCACTGGTTTCCCAGAGTCAAAAAGCCAAAATATGTTGGCTGAGCAGGCGAATGTATCACAGATGACAGAGATTAAAAAAAAAAAAGGAAAGTCCTGTAATGTGTTTCTTTTTAAGGGCAAAAATAAATTGCACACTTCTCATTTTTATTCTCTTCGAGTTGTCTGTCTTGTGAAACATTCTGTTGTCTGTATTTTCATTCATCACAATGGAAAAAGTTAGGAAATGGTTCATGCTGGAAGTTTAAGTAAATTTACTGTCTTCTGTTTCAGACCAGCTGCAGTCCATCTTCCCTGAAGCCAGGCCAACAGATCAAGGAGAAAATGGCTTTAGCTGCAGAAACTGGACCCTAGCAGGAACCCTGGCAATGGAGGCTCTGGAGGGACAGTTCAGGAGAAAGACCAACACTGGACAAGAGCAGAGACCTGGGCTCTGGACTAACTGTCTAATCATCTGTGAGACTCTAGTAAGTCACTTTCCCTCTTGGACCCTCCAAAAGTTGGACTCATTATATTTTTCAACTTTTAACAAAGGCTCTCCATTTCTAACCAAAAATAATCTTCCTAAGCCTTAAAATTCTCATGCACTTCCTCTTTGAGAACTGTTCTGCTGCCTGTTTATTCCTCAGCTGCCAAGCTTCAGTTTCTGAAATCGGTATTGTAAAAACAGGTAGCTTTTCAACCTTTCACTATAAATTGTAATACCAAATAAAACCTTTCAAAAAGCATAGAAGCATACATTAAAATTCTATCATAACCCTTGGTGCGTGTTATTGAGAGTCAGGGATAAAGTGCTTTAGAGCAAATTGTGCTGTTTGGGGTTGTTCCTCATTTCCGATCCTGATTTAGCCTGAACTGCAATTTTACTAATAAAGCTCCTTTGCTCCCTCTTCCCCCTTCACTTGAGTTCAGAATTTACCATAAGGACATGTGCTTTTGTGCTCATTTAACTAACGCCTCCTCCCCAAGCATGCTCTGCCAAATTGTTTCTGGTAAGCAACTTTGGAAAATAAAAATTCCCTAGACGTTCTGAACAAGGATGTGAGAGGAAGACACACAACCCTACAGGGGAACTGAAACATTCCCCTTTGTGTCCACTTCTGTCCTGGGAGGATGGGGGGAGGGAAGCTGCGGAAGATTAGCTTTTAGAGGAAACAGACTTGCAGGACTTTTGCTGCAAACAATTGGGTACTGTATCCAGCAGTTGACTGAGGCAACCTTCAGCTCAAAACCATGCAAAGAACAAGGGGGTCAGAGTTCCTTCTAAAATAGGAAAGTCCAAATCATACTGACCAAATTTGTATTGTTTGCATGTACGAATATATAAACAACAAATCCCACTGTTGTGTACAGCACCAATAAAAATGTGGAAATAAATAAATAAATAAAATAGGAAAGTCTTATGCCTGTTTTGCTTCTTATTGCTTAGTACCTGCATTCTGGCTCAATGCCAACGTCAGAAGAGACCTTGGGCATCATTTAGTGAGGGGCACTCCTGCCCACACACTCCCCTCTCTCTTAAACAGAAGTAGAACCCATTATTTCTTACATACAAGATTTTGTATAGAACCATAATTTACAAGTAAAAGCAGACCTGCTCTGGAAGATAGCAGACAAAAGACCAAGAGCTCTTCCTGCTCGGCTGCCACCACCCATCTGATCAGGCACCTCTCTGGACTCCCAGGACCACAGGGAACACTGCTAGGTCTATTCATTTTGTTGACTCTCAGCCCAGGATTCAGAGTGCTGTGGAGCTTACAGATAAAAGCCTAGATGGCCATGTTGTTCACTTGCTTCAGTAGGCTCTGGTGGCTGCTCTCAGCTTTTCCCCCTCACATCTGCTCCTTCAGCGACCTCAATAACTCCCAGTGCTTCATTTACCATCTCTATATGGAAGATTTTCACATTACACATTTTTAGGTATGATCTCCCTACTTAGCAGAAGTGAAATATCCAACAAAGCACCCTGGTGGGAGGAAAGAAGCAGGGGTCCAGTCAAGTGGACTATGACCTGGAATACTGGCAGTGGAATCCAAAAGTTTGGCCTGAAAATTCAGACCCAGTTCTCAGAGGACTGGTGAGAGAAAAGAATAATGGATTAAAGTATAAAGACTGAGGAATCAAAATATAGGGACTTGGACTTTGGCAGGGACTTGGCCAAAAGGAAGCAGCTAAGAGTCCTTTTTAGAACTGGGGGCTTTGTCAGAGGGGGACCAGCTTGAAGGCCATCTTAATGCTGATTCCCAAAGCCTAGATCAGGTTCTTAAAACCCCATTCTGTTGTAGGCAGAATGGCTTCACAGAACCTGTCTCAGACACGAGAGGGCAGAGCCCAGCAAGCTGAAAGCAAGCCATGAGCTGTAGAGCTGCAGACCAGATACTCTTAACTTTTTGGGGGTCACTCACTGGTAAATGGCCATTTCTCCCTTTACCCCTATTATAAAGTTAATATTCTGTTTGGAGAAATAGTGGTGATCCCAGGGTTTTGGGGAAGAAAGACCCCTCTCCCATCCCAATGGGTTTAGTCAAAATTGGTCTAAAGCAATTATGTAAATCCCATTTCTCTTGGCTGGGACTGTTCCAGAGAAGTAGGCATGTGAACTAGTTATAGCCAAAAAATAAATAAGTTTTGTTCTTTTTACAGGGAGGGAAGGTGCCTGATCTTCCTGGTAATATCTTGAGCCACTGAAAAAACTCTCAAACTTCCTGCCCCATACTATGCTGAACAAACAAACATATCCTTGTGTTTAAGTCACTATTGGTCAGATTTTCTGTTGATTGAACCTAAAGGTTTTCCTACTGACTCACTAGAGAATCAGACTAAAATTTTGGCCTTATATTCTGTATGTAACCTATAGTAAACTATGTGTATGCATATTATATTTGCCATCAATTTTAGGAAGTTTACAAATTTCAGATCAAGAATCCTTATCCTTTTTTTTTTTAAACAATTTTTAGTTTTTCATGTGGCTTTCATTGCTCCAACACTTCATTGTGTACATGGTGCTGGGGTACGAACCTGCATACTCATGCATTCCAGACAAGCACTGTAACAGCACAGCCACTGCTCCAGCCCCAGGAATCCTTATTCTTGTTCAGCAGTTAACAACGATACTTGCCTGGCATGTGCAAGAACATGGGTTAGAACCCCAGCACCACATACACAACAAAGTGTCAGAGCAACAAAAGTCACATGAAAAACTAATAAAATTGTTATTCTCTTTCTCTCTCTCTCTCTCACTGTCCCTCTTTCTCTTTAAAAAGTAAAATAATAATAAAAAGAATCCTTATTTTAGACCAATGGTTCTCCATTTGTGGTCCCTGGACCAGGAGGAATGTTACCTAGGGCTTGTTAGATACGTAAATTCTCCAGCCCCATTCCAGGATCTACTGAATCAGAAACTGAGGATGTGGTCTGGCAATCTAAATGTTGTCAAATCCTCTAGTTGATCTGATCCATGCTAAGGGTTGAGGGCCACTGTTCTGAGCCAGCTTTATTAACAGAATTCTTAGTAATGACAGAAATGTTTATAGCTGTGCTGCCCAGCACAATTACAATTACTAACATGTATCTACTGAGCACTTGTAATATAGCCAGTGCAACTGAAATACTGAATTTTTAATTTTACTTAGTTTTAATTTATTAAAATTTAAATAACTTTCCATGGCTAGGGGTTACTATATTAGGCAGTGTTGTTCTAAATTAACATAAGGAATTTGACATTATCTAGTAGCTTCTGATACTAAACTCTAAGACAGTGGTTCTCAAACTTCAGGGCACAACAGAATCACTGCAGGACTACGTAAAATACAGACTGAAGCTACCACTTCTGGCATCTGTGATTCAGCAGGCTTGGGCCCAAGCATGTGCATTTCTGATAGGTTCCTGTGTGATGTGGATGCTGCTGTTCAAGGCTGGCACATGGAGAACCACTGAAAGAAGCAAACTTTGCTCATGCCTTCTTATAACCTATGCCTTGCACCCAGCAGGTGCTTGATATTACTGAAAGAATGCTGGTGATTCCCAAACAGAAGAAAATTTTAGGAAGGGCTTCCTATGTTCCAGACACAGTGACTACCTTCTCATAATCAGCAGGTGGCAGGCTATATGCTTTGGATGAGGTTCACAGGAAGGTTAAGTGATTTGCCCAAGATACTCCATCCTATAACTCAATTATGTATATTTTAGAATATTAGCTCACAAATTATTTCAATCTAAGTATGCTTGTGAGTGTGTATGTGTGTACAGAATTACTAAAACTAAAATATTCAAGAGTCAAAAAGACTTTTGACTTTACAACGGCGGTGAAAGGGAACAGGACTGGTAATCTGCATGGGGGCTACATCTTCTCAAATAACAGCACATAGGAAGCCATCTATGCCAAAGACTGGGGCTGGCCAGCCATGTAGCTTTCAAGCATTAATGGGAAAGGCAAAAATCAAGGACAAACACACAGGGGACTTTTCTGAAGGTCAAAAAAGCAACAATAAATACCAAGCCCAGAAAAGCTTTTAAATGTGACCTTTTCCTCTGCTAAAGCCATTCGCCTTCCACATCTTCAGTCTAATAGACTGAAGTGGGCAGAAATGGCTCTTAGGAGAGGACTGGGGCTAGTCTTTTCCTTAATGCTGCCTCTTCACCACTACTCAAGCAGCAGCAGCATTACTGGTAATTACATCATTATGCCATAATGGAACACATGCCGTGCAAGTGAAACAGCCCAGCAGCTCCCCAGTTGAGAGCAGAAAAGGGCTCCCCCTTTGCTGTTCCATTTCTATTAACCCTCCAGGTGCTGGTTTGTTTTTAAGGAGAAAGCTCCTTGAGGACATTTCATAATCTTAAAACAGACACCCCAAAGGTGGAGCTTAGTTGAAGACCTCGAGTAAGGTTAACGGATTTATATAATGCAAATCCTTCACTGAAATAGGAATTAGGAGGTCTGGGTCCATCGCTGGCTTTGCTATGAATACGTCATGTGATGATGGGGAAATCATTTGTGTTTTATAGGTTTCAGTTTCTACAAAAGAAACTGAACTGCAAGGCTTCTAGGAAGCTAGCTGTGTTAATCAGCTTTGTGTTGCTATGACAAAATACCTGACATAAACAACTTAAAAGCAGGAAAGATTTATTTTGGCTCATGG
Organism: Aplodontia rufa; assembly: GCA_004027875.1. Classification (NCBI taxonomy): domain Eukaryota; kingdom Metazoa; phylum Chordata; class Mammalia; order Rodentia; family Aplodontiidae; genus Aplodontia; species Aplodontia rufa. Next base: position 157,008 of record PVKS010000654.1, on the reverse strand, counting down.
TTTCAGAGATTTCAGTCCTCCCTCAGCTGATTCCATCACTTCTGGGCCTGTGGCAAGGCACAGCATCATAGCAGGGAGCACATGCTGGGGCAAAGCTACTCACCCCATGGTGGCCAGGAAGCAGAGGAGAGAGAGGAAAGACCAGAGTCCTGAAATACCTATGATCTAACTTCTGCAACTAGGTCCCACCTCCTGAAGTTGTCACTAACTCCCAACAGTGCTGTTGGATGGGGATCAAGCCTTCAACAGAGGAGCTTTTGGAGGACATGTAAGATTCAAACCATAACAGTACCAGATCCCAAAATGCCCCTGTAGGAATCTGGGACTGGACCAAATGATCACATGCGCTTCCCCACCCAGTCTGTTATCTAAAATGACTCACAACCAGGAGAGGCAGGAGTGAAGTAATATATGGAAAGTCAACTCTATTGGGTCTTCACCAACTAGATGAGGACTCTTGCCTCTGCTGTGACCCATACATCAGTGTCAGATCATCCTCATCAACATCCACAGCACCTCCTAAAAGGACCAATTGCAGAATTCATTACATTATCACAAGAAGTCTCCCCAAAGAGAGAAAGTATATAGAAGTGAGGCAACCAAGGTGACCCTGAGTCAGTTGCTTAACCTTAGCCAATTCATCTTTATGACTCGGTGGTGGAGGGAAGAGGGTTAGAATTAGATTCCTTCAGATCAAGCAGTGTATAATTTTGATACCTCTGTACACATTTCAAATGCTTTGGTACTGAGGCACCTCAACGAAGGTAGGTGAGAGGCTAACACAAACAATGCGGTGGTAATGCCAAAAAGATGCATCTTCTTGTGGTATTCTAAATGTTTTTTGCTACATAAGGAAAAAAATATTACCTAACAGACCTCAAAGAATTGAAACATACAAAAACTATATATCAGTTGTTCCACAACTCAGACTCTTCCTTTTCCATTGCCCAAAAAGGAAGAATGTCAAAATTGGTTCTTCCCAGTCATCTTATGCTCCACTATAGATGGCATGATTTTGGTTTCCAACAATAAGGTATTCTAGATACTATGAATGACTTTCCCAAAGAAAACTAATTTTAAAAACTAAATAAAATACTACTAAAATTCATTTTTAAAATGCTCTGAGCTATCAAGAAAGTAAGGAATTTGTAAAGAACACAATTAAGTGGTAAATAATGGAAACAAAGTGTACATGTGTACACTGACAATAAATGAACACTATGCATTGTGTATGGGTGTGTGTGCGTTTGTACACACACTCACGACGGAATATTATCCAGCCTTAAAAAGCAATGGAATTCTGACACAAATGATAACATGAATGTACTGTGAGGACATAGTCAGGTGCAAAAGGGCAAATATGTGATTCCCCTCTAGGTACCTTGAGTAGTTAAACTCAGAGGCAGGAAGTAGAACAGTGGTCACTGAGGGCTGGGGATCACTGGGCAATCAGCAGCTATTGTTCCATGGGTACAGTTTCATTTTTGTGAGATGAAAAGCCCTGGAGAAGAATGCAGATGACAGTTGCACAACTATGTGGACTTTACTTAATTCCACTTAAAAATGGTTAAGATGGTGAATGTTATGTGCATCTTGCCACCACGAAACCATTTAAACAAAAGTAGAAGTCTTGAAAGACAGAGTACCAAAGTGATTATTTTCCCTAAGGTTTTGTAGGAAACACCAGTGACAAGCTGGGGGCAACAGCACATGCTTGTTATTCCAGCTTCCCTGGAGGCTGATGAAGGAGGTTCCAAGTTAGAGGCCAGGTTGGGAAACATACCAAGCCTCTGTCTCAAGATAAAAATAGCCAGGGATGTAGCTCAGTCAGTGGTGGAGCACCCCTGGACTTAATCTCCAGTACAACAAAAGACAACTATTTGGAGTGTGGGCAAGAAAAGACAAAGCCACGGGGCTGGAGTAGTGGCTCAGCACTATAGTGCTTGCTGGCATATGCAAGGACACAGGTTCGAATCCCAGAACCACATATACAACTAAGTGTCGGAGAAACAAAAACCAGATGAAAAAATAAAAAATAAAATTGATTCTTTCTTTCTCACTTAAGAAAAAAAGAATAAGATAAAGCCTAGGGCCCACCCAAAGTGGACAGTCTCATAAAAGACCCCCTTATAAACCTGGGATACTACAGTGCTGTACGGTCAGTGTCATTATAAATCATAAATAAATCTTCAAATCCAGGAAGGAACTTTGAGGAAGCTGGCCTGTCTTGACCATGCAGGAAGAGAAGGATCTCCCCTAATAATCTATAACCTAAAGCTGGCTCTAATGTAGGTGTGTGAGCAAATCCAAGCTGCCTCAACTGAAGATCTAAAAGTAATACAGACAGCCATATCCCAGGCAAGTACAAGAAACAACCTCTACTCCTTTCTGGTGGAATAAATGTTTAACTCAGGCCTCAGAAAATTTTCACAGATAAAGTCCTAAGGAACATATGCTATAAAACCAAACCAAAACAAAATGCATACACACACTGAAATAAACTACATGAGTGACAGGAGAAACAGATGCTCAAAGACTTCAGCTATTGAAATTCTGGGCCTTGCGCATACCAGCCAAGGTTTTTACCACTGAGTTATATCCCCAGCCCTGTGTTTTAACATTTAAAAGAGAGGCTGAAAAAATTATCGAAGTACAAGAGAGCATAAAAAAGAATCAAGTGCACTTGAAAACAAATCAAACAGAACTTTCACAAATGAAAATTATAATTGGAATAAAAAAGTCAATGGCTGGGTTTGATACAGTAAGTCAATAGTTGATTGGAAGGATAATGCAAAGAAATCTCATAAAACACAATTAAGAAACAAGCTGTAGCCAGGTGTGATTGTGCATGCCTACAATCTCAGTGACTCGGGAAGCTGAGGTAGGAGGATCAAAAGTTTGAGATCAGCCTCAATAACTTAGTGAGGCCCTAAGCAACTAAATGAGATCCTGTCTCGAAATAAAAAAAAAAAAAAGGACTGGGGATGTGGCTCAGTGGTAAAGCACCTTTGTTCAATCCCCCAGTGACCCCCCCCCAAAAAAAGAAAGAAAGAAATTATGAAAATACCAAGGATGATAGAGTAAGACAGTCTAACATATATCCACTGTTATAACTGAAATTCAAGAATTAATGAGTGGATGGACAAAGGTATCATTCAGTGCCTTTGGCTAACTATTGTTCAGAATCACTGACAAAATACCAAACTTCAGATTCAGGAAGCTCAACAAATCTCAAACAGGGTAAGTAGAAATGAAACCACATACTTTTATTAAATAGAAGACTACCAAAGACAGAAAAGAAGGTATTAAAAGAGAAACAAGAGATCATCTACAAAAGAATGGCAACTGGACTATTAGCTGACTTCTCAACAGCGATGGCAAAATCTAGAAACCATAGGACAAAACTTTCGATACACTAAGAAAAAAATAACTCTCAATGCAGAACTACAGCCAATGAAACTCTTTGAATAATGAAAGTGAAATAGGGCTGGGGGTGTGGCTTAATGGTCGAGAGTTTGCCTAGCATGTAGGAGACCATGTGTGGCCAGAAACACACACACACACACACACACACACACACACACACACACAATAGACATTTTCAGACAAAACAGATTGCTACAGGTACTCGTAAAATCCAGGTGGGTCCCAAATGCATTGTGTCCTTATTCAAGAGGGATGGAGGGAGAGCAGACACAGATACACAGAGAAGACATGAAGGACAGTGTGATCATAGAGCCTTTAGAGGGAGCCCAGCCCCACAAACCTTGATTTTGCACTTCAGGCTTCTAGAATGGTGGGAGAATTCATTTCCATTGTTTTAGGCCAACAATTTATGGTAATTTGTCACTATGGGACACTAATACAGAGAGTAAAGATATTATTTTAGGTCAAATTAAATTATATGTACCAATAAGAAAAGCTCCATTCTCCCTAAGTGAATTTCTTAATTTAACATGAACTCAGTAATAACAATTCCATAGCTTTTTTTTTTCTTTAAGTAAGAAAAGGTAATTTTTAAGATTCATACAGAAGGGCTGGAGGAGTGGCTCAGTGGTTGGAGTGCTTGCCTGGCACGCAGAAGGACTCAAACCCGAGCACCACATACACAACTAAGTGTTGGAGAAACAAAAACCAGATTGAAAAAAAAAAAAAGGATTCTCTCTCTCCTTCTTTCTTAAGAAAAAAATACAGAAAAATAAGCAGCAATAAAGGAAGACTACTGCAACCAGTTGATAAAAAGTACTAAAAAGCCTCATTAATTGAATCATATTGCCATATACGTAGATAGATGAACCAATGGAATCTGATATAGAACAAGATTATGGTAGAGGCAGAATCTCAAATCCATGGGTAAAGGATTTGATATGGCATTTGAAATCTGAGATTTAAATGACACTATAACAAATACAGTTGAATCTGTACCTCTAATCATAAATCAGGGTGAATGCCAAATGGATAAGAAATTTAAATGTAATATAAAATTGAACTACATAAATCGTAGGATAAAATGCAGTGTACTTCTTTTATAACCCCGAATGGGAAAGTCTGTTACGTGATGTCACTATGGTGACTACACAAAAATCTAGAAGCACTGCATGGCAACATACATCCAAATTCCTATACGCAAAGCAAGGAAATCAATGACAAACTGGTTAGAACTCATAAATATTTTGTTAAAACTTTCAACTCCTACTACAAAGGGTTAATTTTTACATAAAGAGCACCCACAAATCAATAAGACCGTCAACCCTGTAAAAAAATGAGCCAAGGACAGAAGCAGATATTTAAACATGTGAACAGATAATGCTGATTTACAAAAGCAATGCAAATTAAAAGTACTCTGAAATACTGTTTCACTCATTAGACTGGCAAAAATCCAGAAATTTGATAATTACACTGGCAAGACCATGGGAAAACAGGCACTCTGCTGCCAGCAGGAGTCCTAGTTATATATCCTTTGGTGGGCAAGGTGGCAAAATTACATATAATCTGTCAAAATTATAATAGTACATACATCCTTTTTTTTAAAGGAGTATATGTGTGTGTGTGTGAGAGAGAGAGAGAGAGAGAAAGATATAATTATTTTTTCATCTGATTTTTGTTTTTCTTCCCTTCAGTCGTTTAGGTGGTGCTGGGGATCAAACCCAGGTCCTTGAACATGCCAGGGAAGTGCTCCACCACTGAGCCACCTCTCTAGTCCAATAGTACACATATCCTTTTAATCAGTCAACTCCTTCCTAGAAATGTATCCTAGTGATAAACACAGGTGCACAATGACATATGTACATTCTGCAGGTGTTTTTAATAACAAGAGTAAGACTGAGTAATATAAATGTTCATCAATAAAAACATTTAAGCTGGGCACGGAGGCACATGCTTTTATAGTCCCAGCTACTTAGGTGGCTAAGGCGGGAGAACCACTTGAACCCAGGAATTCAGGGCAACATAATAAGACACCATTAAAGAAAGACTAATAAGAGATTTTATTATGTTTTCACCAATTGACCTAATACCACTCAGTGATCTAAAAAAAAAGAAATAGAAAAGAAAAACCTTCACATATCACTATGGAAGGTATGTCAAGACATACCAAAATGAAAAAATCAAGTATAGAGGAAGATGTGGTTTGTATTATCACATATAAGTTAAACAAAATATCTACATATTTATATTTATAATCTATATTTCAGAATATATATGTTAATATACATTATCAATATAGGTATACCTTGCAGGGGCTGGAGCAGTGGCTCAGTTTCAGAGCACTTGCCTGGCATGCACAAGGCCCCGGGTTTGAACCCCAGCATCACATACACAACTGAGTAAGTGTCCAAAAAACAAAAACCAGATAAAAATAAATAAATAAAAGGTATACCTGGGGTTTGGAACTGATCAGATGGAGGCAGAGGAATCAAAGACAGACTCCTCTTAATACACTTTTCAAATATTTGATGTTTAAGGCATGTGCATGTATTTTCTATTACATTTTAAATTTTTGTTGTCTTAGCTCATTCTGTGATTCTATAACAGAATACCTGAGAGCGTGTGATTTATAAAGACAATAGATTACTTCTGACAGTTCTGGGGGCTGGCAAATCCAAGGTCAAGGAGCTTGTAGCTGGCGAGGGCCTTCTTGTTGCCTTACCCCATGGCAGAAGGCAAAAGCGTAGCACAGTGCACGCAAGCAAAGCACAGGCAGCTGAATTGGCTCTCACAACGAGAAACATCATCCCCTGTGAGAGCAGGGCCCTCGTGACTCTGAATCACCTCCACCGTCCCTTGGTTGGGACTATTGCACTGAGGATTAAGTTTCCAACATATGAATTTTAGAAAACATATTTAAATCATATTAAGTTTGTATAATAAAATATCTAGGATAACCTTCAATAGAGTATAATCTCCAAGTTAGTAGAGGCATGAAATTAAAATGACAGAAAGAAAAATAAAATGTTCAGTCTAAAGAAGAGGGGAAAAAAAGCCAGAAAATTCAGTACAACAGAAGGTATAATACTAGATGGTCGAAATAACTCTAAATATTTTCATAATCACAATAAACGTAAATCACATAAACTCATCAGTTAAAAAATAATCTCACTGTATTAACTGTAATAACTGAATTAACCAAACTCCCAAGTCAAGAGACTGTTAGACTAAATAAAAGCACAATCCTACGATACACTGTTTTTAAAAGATACACCTATAATAAAATAGCACAGCACTGGGAGGTTGAAAGTTGAAGGATGGAAAAAACTGTATGAGGTATATAAACCACTCAAAGGAAAGCTGCTGTATCTATGTGACTATCAGCAAAAAAGATGTTAAGGACAAAAGGTAAAGAGGGTCACTGTACAAAGACAGATGGTTCAAAGGTCCAGGCAGATCGTAATTTTGAAAGTACATGCACCTAAAAATACAGACACAAAATATCTAATGTAATAACTGCTCATTGCAACTAGAAATAGACAAGTCCACTAACATAATGGGAGTTTTTAAACAATCTCTCAGCAATTGATATAAGGAGAAAGAAGTAGCCTTCTCAAATTAACCCTACTTACAGCTGCTAGACAGGGAGACACAGTTGCGCACACCTGTAACTGCCAAAGACTCAGGAGGATTATAAGTTCAAAACCAGCCTTAGACTCTAAGGAAGATCCTAAACAACTTAGTGAGGCCATGTTCCAAAATAAAAATTCAAAGGGGTAGGGATACAGCTTGATGGTTAAGCACCACCGGGTTTTTAATGCTCAATACAAAAAACAAATAGTTACTTAATTCCTGAGAAACTTAATCAGGATAAGAGAGACATACTTGTTGTCTGGCTCTAGTAATACTCACACACACAGAAATGGGAAATTTCACACTGGCTGTACAAGAGAGCATACAGCTAGACATTATCACCAGACTGTGTCAGCAACAATATATGCTTATGCTTGAGTTTCTTAATCTAATTTCTTCAGAAGATACTGACTCTTGCTTTCTTACATATATTTATACCTATCCACACACCTATCACAGTGTCGGGTATCTAGTAAATGCTTAGCAAATCTTTTTTGAATTATACATTATACACTCCTTTTAAAAAATAATTATTCACTCTAACACTTAAGAAGCGCCTACTGTGTATCATGCATTATGTTAAATACTGAGAATATACACATGAATAAGGTGTCTTCTAGTAGGTTCTACTAGAAGAAAAATACACATTTTTTAATAAAACAAAACTATTAACAGCTAGGTGTAGTAGTGCATGCCTGTAATGTATGCCTGTGGCACATCCCAGCAACTCCAGGAGGTCAAGGCAGGAGGATCACAAATTGAAGGCCAGCCTTGGCAACTTAGCAAGACTGTCTCAAAATACAATTTAAAAAGGGCAGGGTTGTAGCTCAGTGGTCAAGTGCCCCTGGTTCAATCCCCAGTACTTAGAAAAAACAACAACCACAGTGGGTTTGAGTGGGTAGTGGGTAAAGGAACCTACAGAAAGTACCTGAAGATATGCAGGAAAAGTTCTTAACACAGATTTATAAGCACCTGCTGTATGCCAAAATCAGGTAAGAACTCTGAGTAGCATCTTACCAAGTATTGCGAGGATGAAGTCAGGCAGAGGGGAAGCAGGGCAATGAGAAAGAAGAATGCTAGTTTCAGGAGAAAACGTGCTTGCTCAAAATTAAACAGCTTGGGGTTCAGCCACTCTGGAAAGCAGTGTGGAGAATCCTCAAAAAAATAGGGATGGCACCACCTTATGACCCAGCTATCCCACTTCTGGTATTTTCCCAAAAGAGTTAGAATCAGCACATTATAGTGATGCGGCTTCATCAGTGTTTATAGCAGCTCAATTTACTATAGCTAGACTATGGAACCAACCCAGATGCCCCTCACTGGATGAGTGGATACAAAAGCTTTGGTACATATATACAATGGAATACTACTCGATCATTAGAGAAGACGATATTATGGCCTTTGCAATCAAATGGGTGGAGATGGAAAGAATTATGCTAAGTGAAGTATCCCAATCTCAGAGACTCAAGGGCCGATTAGTTTCTCTCATCTGTGGAAGCTAGAATACATCGAGAAGCAGTATGTTAGACGTCTAAGCTAATAATAACCTCAAATTGTATGATTCTTAACGTTACAGGGGGATGATTGCCTAGGATACTTGGTGGTGTAGGGTGGGGGACAGGGTGGGGGGAGGGCTTAGGAAGAATATCTAGGAGACTGGAGGGTGGGAATATGGGGGAATCATCTCAGAAGGAGATCTCTGACCTCCACGAGATATCCATTTAACTCAGGGGTTCTTCTAGGGGAAACAGCAACATGGGGAACCCAAGCTGGGTATCCATGACATGATATTAGCCTTGGATAACTAAGCATATATACATTTGTTCTTGAATGTTTGTTTGATAATGTTTCCCCCTCAATTGTAACTCCATATTCATCTAATTTAAAAAAAATCAAACAGCTTGGGTAAAGAACAGAACCTACATTCCCTAGTGTCTTTTCCTCCTTGTTTCTCAGCACTCCTGCCTCCTGAACCTTCCTGATTCCAATATAGATCCCTGTCTAGATTGTAAACCTTTGACCGCATTCCAACCCTGAAATGCTATTTAATTGGCAGCATAATACCTATAAATACATTGAATTTAAAAATTTTATGAGATACTCTTACTGGATATGATGCATGCTAGGATTCATTCTATTTCATTTAAAATGCTGGGAGCAACTCATTACATTAGCTTCACCACTCTCTAATAGCTCTTGAACCCCTTTTTGTAAGATGCTTACTGTTTGTGACAATTATAATAAGCTTCTCCCAACTGTAATTTCGCCTCTAGGTCCTCAGCCCAGGAAAAGCTCGCTCCAAGCACACTGATCCACTATTTGTGGAGCAAATGCTGTGGTATAGGCCTCCCTGAATTCTTCAGAAAGCACAAATCAAGGATTTTTATCAAATTCTCACGGAAAATCTTTCCCAAACTATACATGCTTACTACACGTCTAGAGTGAGATTTGGACGAGGGAATGTCGGGAAAAGCTTCCCAGGTGGTAGTGCCCTGATGATCTGAGGTCCTTTCCACTCAAAAAACAAACATTTGTTTAGGAAGAGGGGTTTAGCAAAGGACTGGGCGTAGATGAGGAAAAAGAAATCTGATAAGTACAGGGACTTACTGGGGGTCAAAGAGCCACCGACAGGTCACGATTAGAAGGCAGCTCATCTGATTCCCAGACCATTTCAGAAGTAAGCCTTTCTATCAGTGCTCCTTTTCCTTCTCCTTTGGTACTGACCTCCTCTATCAGAAATTCCCCAAGGGATATTGGCATACTAGATGCTAATTAGATTTTCTCCACCTGCTCTGGGATTTAGAGGGCAGTGCTAATGCAGTACCCTCCTCAACTAACAAAGCCCCTGGCATTCCCGGCATGCAGGGCCAGGCCTCCAGTCCTTTAGTCAACAGCAATTAAAGGACTCCGGTCCAAAGCCTGAAGGAGGAACGCCAGAAGGGAGGGGTATTACTTCATCCAAAAAAATGAAGTGCAGCTACTGATCAGGATTGATTGTTACTGCAGATCTGGGTGGAAAAAAGGAAAATTCTGGGAGGCAGGAATGGAATTTGGGTGAGGCAAGCAAACTAATCACCACTCCTCATCCTACCTAGTCACTCCCCTAAGGAATGCCATTGTCCTCTACCCAAGTGGACCAGGCCTTGAATCTTAAGAAAGGAAGAAAAGACCAATCCAAAAATAACTCATCAAAAAACATTTCTCTTTCTCTCCGTGGTTCAACACATGGATCCAAATTCCTTAGCCAGGAATGACAAGTCCTCCACCATTCTGTTCCTCTCTCCCTCAGAACCTCAACTCAGTGCAAGTCCAGATTGGATGTTCAGCCATTAGCTGCCTCGTGACTCTGGATGAGCTGCAGTTTCTCCATGCTTGATTTTTCTCATTTGCAGCTCTCAGAGTTGATACGAAGATCCAATGAGATGATAAACACGCAAATAATGTGATGTAGTCTTAATGCAACTAACAAGCTCAGTTAACTTCAAACATTTACTGAGTTTCTAGAATAATGCTTATGCAGAGTTGGTTCACAAATTTTATAACATAAATATTAGTTCTTATATACACCAAAATAAACCATTTGTATTCCTAACTGATGTGGAAATCATAGTCTAGTGTAGAAGATAAAATCACTAATGTAAAAGATGAGTACTGAAACAGAGTATGGTCAAAATCAGGAAGGAGTTAATTCATCCTGCTACCGAAGGGCAAGGTTTGTTAAAAACCCTCTGTGCTGGTTTTGGTAGCATACCCCTGTAATGGCAGTGACTTGGGAGGCTGAAGCAGGAGGATCACAAGTTTGAGGCTGGCCTCAAAAAATTAGCAAGGCCCTAAGTAACTTAGACTTTCTCTCAAAAAAATAAATAAATAAAAAAGGTTGGGGACATAGCTCAGTGGTAAAGCACCCCTGGTTCCAATCTCCAGTGCCAAAAACAAACAAACAAAATAAAACTTCTATGGCTTTGATGGAACAGAATATACTTGGAGTGGGGGTACAGGGAAAATAAAGTTGATGAAGCAAACTAAATGGATCACTTCTTAATCTCCTGCCACAACACATTCATTAATATCTCCTTGCCTTTTATCTCTCTGCCTTTACTCACAAAATCATTTTTCATGAGAAATTATAAAAATCTTTCAACCATTCAAGGAATATTTAATCATCTATTATGTGCAAGGCATTCCTAAGGTTACAGATTATTATAAGGCAGGTTCCTGAGCCCAGTAAATTTACCAACTAGCAAGGGAGATAGTCATATATAAAAAACATAAGCTAGGCACAGTGGTGCATGCCTGTAATCCCCATAGCTTGGGAGGCTAAGGCAGGAAGATTGCACGTTCAAAGCCAGCCTCAGCAATTTAGCAAGGCCCTAAGCAATTCAGCAAGACCTTGTCTCAAAATAAAACATATAATCAATCAATCAATCAATCAGTGATTGGAGAAGTGGCTCAGGGGTTGAGCACTAATGGGTTCAATCCCTGGTACAAAAAAAAATTATGATACTAAGCAGCATTAATACCTCAAAGGTATAGGAAAGTTTCCTATTTTTGGAATAGATTGAAAGTTGAAAAATTCTGTCTCCTTTTCCCCCAAAACATCAAATATTCTTTAACCCACTACGTGCCAGAAAATATTCTAGTCATAAGGAAAAAAGCAATGAACAAAACAGACAAAAATCTTGCCATAAAGAGACATATGTTCTAGAGGGACAAAAAAATACACATATGGATGTCTGGAGCATACGTGTGTGGGTGTGGAGGGGGCAAATGTACATGCCCTGGCTAAAATAGTCTGCAGTGACCCAGTTCCAGCTAATGGCTGATATGCAGAAATTTGGGCCCAGTGTTTCCAGATCTGAAAGATGGAAAATTTGTGGATTTTATGTCAAGTATCTCAGCTTTTACTTTTTTTTCTTGGATATTAGGGATTGGGCCCAGGAGTGCTTTACCACTGAGCTACACCCCTCATCCCTTTTCATTTTTTTAATTTTTATTTTGAGACAGGGTCTCACTAAGTTGCTTAGGGTCTCTCCAAACTGCTGAGGCTGCTTTTGAACTTGTGATCCTCCTGCCTGAGCCTTCTGAGCAGCTGGGATTAAGGGCATGTACCACCACACCTGATGTTTTGGGGGAAAAGGAGATAGACTTTTTCAACTTTCAATCTATTCCAGAAATGGGAAACTTTGTCCTTTACCTTTGAGGTATTAATGCTGCTTAGTATCTGAGCTTTTAATACTCAACAATGAATTAACTTTTTAAAATTTCTGCAACAAAAATACTTCATAGGTGGTATTTAGGCCTATTATATCAATTTGTGACCTGTCAGGACATGTATCATGAGTTCTGGTTTAGAGACACAGTCAGTACATACGGTGTCATAAACTAAGTGCTACTGGACTTGTTGAGGGGGCACCGGTTCCATCTGAGGTGGTGTGGGTCAGCATTTCCTACAGAAAATATCCCAGACTGTTTCAGATCTTAATTCCCTATTCTTTCTTCATTTCTCGTAACACTTACTGGCTACATTGACATGCTTGCTCTTGCTTAGGTGTCTCCTTGCCAAGAATGGCAAGACCACTTTGTTCAACCAGAAAGTCCGTAAACAGCAACGCTCCCAGAGCAGCTGCTCTGCTGGTCTGTCTGCTTGCTCAGTACTGTTGATTAATATCATTAATTCCCGTCTGCTCTGGTATAGGATTGCTATCTGGAAAGATTCTCAGGAAGGTTCAGTCAGCTGAAATGCTTAAGGCAGGGATTTTATACAAATTTTCTGGGCAAAAGAAAAAAATTCTATATTTAAATCCTGCTCACCCAGAAATCACTGAACTATGGTACCAATGATTAAGAAGTAAGCTATAACTTAAAGTTGCACAAATTATTACACAGATAGTCATAATACAAGCAAGTACTTTAATAAAAACTAAAACAAAGCATATTATAAAAAGCAAGAATTTAAAGATTAGTACATAGCAAGGAAGAGGAAAAAAACTCTTAATAAAAGCTGGTTGGTGAATATGACTACTTATCTATATGAGAGAACTACATAGCATGGTAACAAACGGGGGGGAAATATATAGGTTTAAAATTTTAACCTCAGACCCTAGAAATCATCTTGAAATTCAGATTAATGATCCCTGCTGGCCTCCAACTGACCCACCTTATCTTCAAAATATGTTCTGTGGTCTTTAACTGGGCTAGTTTACAGTGTTTATGAACATAATGATAAATCAGTGCCTCCACTACATTTGAGCCGTGACTTAGGGTAGCAAAATTCAAACCTGAAATGTAATGCAAGAGTTCTCAAAACGTAGCTTTGATGAGCTGTGTGGCTGGCCTGCTTATTTATTTATTTATTTGGTTACTGAAACTCTAGGATGTGAAACCTGCACTTCTGTTATATTTTCTGTTCCCATTCTCCTCTGTTAGAGGAGTCACATTAGGTCAGAAATCTTGCTGTTGGTTTTGTTTGGGCCCAGAAACTTTCATCTGCAAAACAAGCACATTTAACATTTGAAGACAATTTTCAGGAGACACATATGCCTATACCACAACAAATTAGAGAAATACAAAGGCCTTTATAAGGATAGTCATCTCAACATTTAAAAAAGAATACAAAAAAAATTATAAAATGCTTACTGTTAGGGTTTGAATATGTCCCCCAAAGTTCATGTGTTGGAAGTTTAGTCCCCAACTTTATATGCAGATGGTATTTGGAGGTAGGGCCTTTGGTGGTAGAGTACAATTAGATGAAATCATGAGGGTGGCACTGGTGGTTTTATAAGAATAGAGACAGCATGCACAACTCCCACCCCTCACTGAGAGATGCCTTCTGCCATGTTATGACACAGCAAGAAGACCTTCAACAGACGGAGCTGCTGGACCTTGGTCTTCCCAGCCTCTAGAATGATAAGAAATAAATTTCTTTCTTATTTTCTTTCAAAATTACCTAGTCTGCACCAATTAAAAAATGTAAAAAATAAAAACTACCCAAATCTGTGCTATTATGTAATAGAAATGCAAAACACACTAAGACATTTACTACCTGAAGACAGGTTCAATTATAATAGTACTATCCTCATATATTACTACAGAGATGTTGAGAAAATCGAAGTTCATGAAAACTGCTTGGAATGCTGTTCACCCAAAGGTTATTCCCCAGATATAGGATCTGGGATGAGCTTTTGCTTTCTTTGAATTATTCAGTATTTTTTGATTTATAATGAACATGTACCATTTCAACAAAAGCGATAACCATTCCTCTAAAAATGAAAACAAATGCAATTGATCTGCGTATGCTAATGTGGATCTATTTCCATGCTTTATTTATCTCACAGGGTTTTGGTAAGCATCAATCTTAAGGACTCAGAACAAAGTGTGACACATAAGCATCCAAAATTACCTATTAGTATGCTGTTAAGTGAAAAACAACACCACCAAGCAGGGTAAAAAGGGCAAGGTCCTGTGGTAGGAATGATTATTTTTCATTGACTACCTGCCTAGGTTCCCTAGAAAACAGAGACTGGCGCCAAGTATATCTACTTTATCAGATGTTGCAATCTCATAGGACAGAGAAGGGGGAAAGATTAGTGAAGCAGGGTAGGAGGGAAAGCAAAGCCGAGCATTAACAAGCTTGCCACAGCTTAACATGCAAATACAGACACTGCAAATCATCAGAATATTTTAGGGTAGAACTACTCTACCTCAGAAAATTTGTGTGTGAAGGGAGGAGAGAGGAGAAAGGCAGACCAGAAGCAATTTATTTGCTGGTTCCTTCCCTTCTCCAGCCTCTAATTGCAGTGGTCAGAGGCGTTAACTGTCCCCATGACCCCCTCCTCTACTTAAGAGACTGTGTCTCCCAGTCCCTCCAGACAGTAGTTGGAGAAGAACACACCCTACATTTGAACCTGGAATGGTCGATGGGGCTCAGGCTTCTGAGATGCTGTAGCTTTCTCCACAGAGGGCACAACAGAGATCCACCCAGAAGGACGAGATAGCCAGCAGTGTTGGAAAATACGGCATAGCAGCAGGGGTTAGGCACCCTCCACTGAGCAAGCTGATGGGGGCCTAGGAGGCAGGTAGAGCCCAGAGAATCTGGGTAGATAAATTAACTGAGTCTCATATCACACAAATAATTGTTATTACAATGGAATGTTTGCTACAACATCTGTATTATTTTTTAATCCATTAGGGGAAAAACCACGTAGTTAGTCTGTAGTCAGTAGACTCATGAAAAGGGCAGGGATTCAGAGCCAAACACTTCTGAGTTTGAGCATCTCTGTCTTCAACTTGTGAAACACTGGGCAGGCTGCTCATCTGTATGATCAGGACACGACACAGCTAGTGTAAAGACTGACTGCGCTATGGTGGCTAAATAGCTCTGCGGCTGACAGGTGAGTCTGTGCCTAGAACTTAGGAGAGGCTGATCCTTTTCTTTCCCTCATTTGAATCCTTCCCTGAGCTCCTTCTAAGACAACCTTGGGTTAGGCTTCACCATTCTTCCCAGCATTATTTATGTTTATGAGCACTCAGGACACTGGGAGCTCTGCAAGGAGGGCGCTGTTATTTGCTTCTGTGCTGTTTGCCTTTTGGTGCGTAGCATGGTTCACACACATAGACGGTGCTGAGCAGGTGCTTGCTGAATGAACCAGGAACTTCAAACCATTCTGAGGAGAGACAACTTGTCATATGACCATTAGTAAAGTCACTTGAAGAGCTCATGAGACTTCCTATATATAATCTGACAGCTGTTTTTGCTCAAAAGGTAGGAAAAAGAAACACAAAATTTTGGAAGCTAGAGAGATGTATATTCCAAGCCTAGTTCTGTATCTCTTATTTACAAGAGTGACAATTAGGCAAGTGACATAAACCTTGTTAAACTTTACTATAAACATAAACTAGGGATCATACTGTATTTTATAGGTTAGTTTAAGGACTGAAATTAAACAATATAAATTCTGACCTGAGTAGTATTAATCTGTTCTTAGCCAGCCCTACACACTTAGTCTGATCAAAGCTGATAAAAGTGGGAAAGACAGAAAAGAAGAGACTTCCGATATGAGTAGAGGGTATCTTGTTTTATTCCTCTACTTTTTACCCGGCACACATTTATGGAATGTCAGCTTTGTTCAAAATACCATCCATTAGAATTTTCAAAGCCAATTCACACTAGTCAGTTAGTCAGTCTGTCTGTCTCTCACAGCTCCTATCCACCTGCCTCTGCTTTACACCCACCAGGGATACCCAGGAGAGTGGTAGAGAGACCAGGGACTTTGACAGCTCCTGGAGCACACGTGAACTGTAGCTGCAACAACAAAGGCAGTGAATAAGAAACTCAAGTCTTAGTTGATGATATGGGGAGAAATGATATTTCAACTAAATTCAACCTGCCTCTTAGCGTTCAACAGTGGATACCCAAGGTTTGTGCTATACCTTAGGCCCATTCTACTTCACTAAATAAAAAAAACCTTTTTTTCCCCCAGGAAAAGCCCTTAAAAAGAATTTAAGAAGTCCTCATTTATTAGTTACTTGCTGAAAGAGAAATACTGTGAAGCAAGAAAAGGAACAAAAAGTCAGTTGAAGTGAAGAGACAAAAATAAATCCAGCAATGTGAGAGGCTCAGGCCTGGGTAGAAAGACAGTTCAAAAATAAAAAAATGAAAAAAATATAATTCCAGTCTTCAATTGGATTTCTCAGTGAATATTAAAACAAATCAAAGTCATAACTCACAATTTTTATATTTTCCTTACCAATTCTCTTGTATACTATATTTGTTCAAGGGTCTTGTAGTCAGCAACTAAGCCCACCCCCCAATCTTCAAAACACAATTTTATTTATTTTTTATTTTTGCCACTGGGGATTGCCCCCAGCAGTGCTTAACCCCTGAACCACATCCCCAGCCCTTTTTATTTTTTATTTTGAGACAGGGTCTTTCTAAGTTACTTAGGGTCTAAGTTGTTAAGGCTGACTTTGTACTTGCAGTCCTTAGGCCTCAGCCTCCCAAGTCACAGGGATTTACAGGCATGCACTGCTGTACCTGGTCAGTGCATCTTCTTGGATTTTTACTCTATTCGGACTATTAATTATACAAAAAATAGAGTCCTGGGAGAAGATCCAGTAGGTAATAATCCTTTCATCTTAGAAGCCTGGGAGAAAGTAGGAGGGAGAGACTGTTAATACTTATTATTTA
This sequence comes from Aplodontia rufa, assembly GCA_004027875.1. Taxonomy (NCBI): domain Eukaryota; kingdom Metazoa; phylum Chordata; class Mammalia; order Rodentia; family Aplodontiidae; genus Aplodontia; species Aplodontia rufa. The sequence continues at coordinate 139,763 of PVKS010000654.1, read as the reverse complement.
TTTACAAATAATAATTGGATATACTTATTGGACAAATAACCTTTCTCTGTTACATACTTTGTATATAAAGAGTCAGTTCTAAAGCTGCCAAGTAATTATAATGACTCTTTCTAATCAAGGGACAAGCCACAAAACAAAAAAGGTCAGAGGTTCTACATGTAGAGATAAAAATTTTTTCATATATTGAAGGGACTAGGACAAAGAAAACTTCCCAAAACATAGGAAAATAATATATAAAAATTGCTTAGAAAAGTAACTGGGCTGATCCTCAGTGAATGTGGTTATTACTGCTCTTAACCAGACTCTCTCTTGTCCAGCTCCTTTGTTGTTAGATGATCTACATAGACCTGAATGATGGAATTTATGTCTCGGTGTGGTTGTTTGATCTAGGGAGAGATGCCGACTTCATAGATCCTCTGAGACCAGGTTCTTTTGGCCCTTCTTGCTGCTCCAGTTTTGCACAGTGCCAGACACACAGTCAGTATCTACAGATGCTTGTCAAAGGAACTAGTTTTGTTAAATGAAGAGGATCTACTACCCTGGGAACCTGAGACTTCTACATTTAAAAGCATTCCAAGGCTGGGGCGGTGGATCAGACGTTGTGGTGCTTGCCTGGCATGCACGAGGACATAGGTTCAAACTCCAGCACCATGTATACAACAAAGTGTTGGAGCAACGAAAACCAGATGAAAAACTAAATTAAATTGATTCTCTTTCTCTTTCATTGTCCCCCTCTCTCTTTAAAAAAAAGAAAAAGAAAAAGAAAAAAAAAGTGTTCCAGTTAACATTCCATGAGATCCATTTTTGGTAATGATTTAATAAAATCAGAGGGTTTGATTGAACCTATACTGTTATTATTACACTTGATAAACAGGCCAATTTTAGTCATACATTCCAACAAGTGACTAAAAAAAGTCAAGTTGATCCCAATTTAGTTTTGTAATCCAAAAATACCACTTCCTCAATACATATTTTCCACACAGTTGACAACCTTACATGTGTCTCTCCAATCTCATGACCTGTGTCTCTCCAATCTCATGAACCACGCTAGGCATCTTCAGAGAAAAGCAACATTTTAAACACCAGAGCCTATAAGACAAATAATCTTCCATTTAGAACAGGTTTGGCTTTTGTTGTGCTATTTCTGAACTCATTATAAAATACACCTGTGTGGCCTTAATACCTAAGTCAAATACCTTCTATAATGGAAAGACTTGGGGGTGAAGGGAGATCTAAAGTCCTCGGTTTTAGTTCCAGTTCTGCCACTTCCGAGATGTGTTAGTCAAGTTGCTCTACTTTATTAATCATCCATCTTTTAATGAAGATTCACACAAATCTGAAAACCTATTGTGTGGTGGGTACTGAGCTGAATGCCAAAACATTCAAGTAAGACAATCCCTATCCCCAAGTTCTGATCTTCTACTGGAGTTGAAGAGCGATCATATACACCCACAACACATTGGGGTAAGTACCATAATGAAAGGAGACATACAGACCTACAGAAGGAGAAAGGTGAGACCCATTATTCTTTCTAGTGGGTGGGCAGACACACCAGAACTAAGAAAGAATATGCTAAGGTTCTTTTTTTTAAATTCCAAACATAAAATAAGGCAAGGAGGTAGGAAAGGAAACAAATGCCAGAAAGCAGTTATTAAGCTGGATCTTCAAAAGAGGACCAGCATTGAGTCTATTTAAGTATTTTTTTTTGAGAGAGAGAGAGAGAGAGAGAAAGGGAGAAGAGTGAAAGAGAAAGAATCAATTTTATTTCTTTTTTCAACTGGCCTTTGTTTCTCTAACACTTAGCTGTGTATATGGTGCTGGGGTTTGAACTCAGGTCCTTGTACAAGCACTGAGCCACTGCTCCAGTCCCTTAAATATTGTTATAATTGCAGCATATAATGAAAATTCTATTTCACATACATACAGAGACACTTGCAAAAAGGAAGCACTATGAACTGTATATGTTGGAATGTCTGGGTATCTGAAATAAGTTACTACTGCTATAAAATATTCTCAGTCCATTTTTATGAACTTTTTGCAATCAAAGGTACAACCACTCAATACCCCCCCACCCTTACCCTTAGTACCAGGGGTTGAACCCAGAGGACCTTAACCACTGAGCCACATCCCCAGCCCTTTTTATTTTTTAAGACAGGGTCTCACTAAGTTGCTTAGGGCTTTGCTAAATTGCAGAGGCTGGCTTCAAAATTACTATCTTCCTGTCTCAGCCTCTTGAGCTACTGGGATGTATACCACCATACCTGGCAACTATTCACTTTTTTTGTATGTGGCACAGGGGATGGAACCCACTGGCACTGTACCACTAAGCTAATCCCAGTCATTTTTATTTTTTTATTTTGAGACAGGGTCTTGCTAAGTCACCCAGGCAGGCCTCATACTCACAATCCTCTTGACTCAACCTCCCGGGATGCTGGGATTGGAGGTATGTGTCACAGTGCCTGGCTTACAAGCATTCATTTCATTTAGGTAGCTGTCCACAAGGTTGACATATTTGTTATAAAATGTTTTATGTGGAAAGACATTTAACAGTATAGCAAATACATAGAAAAACAACAAAGACAGATACATAACCAGACTATCAGTTACTACCGAATTTGGAAGCATAGTTTCTAATATGCCCACTAATACAGTGGCAAAATCTTGAGACTTATCAATACAAATGAGTTTCAGATCCAATTTGAGAAGCAGGTACTAATCTGAAGTAGGCTAGAAAGTGTTAGAGAAAGGGCCCCTGAACTGGGCCACCTGAGAACCTGTCAAATTTACGCAGCCAGGGATATATCTTCCATTTCCCTCTGCCTCAGCGATCAATGTGTCACAGACTGCTCTTCAGGATCTCTACAGGGCCCTGGCTGGTGCTGCCAGGTTGTCTCAGCCCCTCACTAAAGAAACTTTATTCCATTTCATTCTGAAGCTACACACACAGGTCCTCCAAGGCTTTTGGTCCCTGACACATCTACTCAGACCCTCCCACTCTTGGTATCATCCTTCTGCCAAATCACTTTCAGTACCTCAGACAGAAACTGCATTCCAGAATCATCCAGTTTCCACAGTTTGATAGAGGGAAACTGATTTAAACTCCTATGTTTAAAATATGGGGGAAATGTTGGCTGAATGTGTTTATATAGGTCCAGATGCATAAGGAGACTGTTTCCCCCTTACAACTGTGCACTACAGTCCATAGATCAGTTTATTTATACCTTAAGTTAAGGTAAGGTGGGCTTGCTCCTTTGCTCCAGATGTGAAAGCAAGCAACAGATTTCTTAAGCAAAAAGTCTGCCGAGTTTGGCATTAACCAGAAGAGTCCATTAACAATGAGTAAGAATAATAAATCCAGTGCACACCGCAATCCCAGTGATTTGGGAGGTTGAGGCAGAAGGATCACAAGTTCAAGTCCAGCCTGGGTGATTTAGTGAGGATCTAAGCAACTTAGTGAGGTGTCTCAAAATAAAAAATAAAAAGGGCTGGGGATATAGGTCAGTAGTAAAGAGTCCTTGAGTTAAATACTGATGATGATGAAAAAAGAAGGAGGAGAAGGAGGAGGAGGAGGAGAAGGAGGAGAAGGAGGAGGAGGAGGAGGAGGAGGAGGAGGAGGAGGAGAAGGAGGAGGAGGACGAGGAGGAGGAAGAGGAGGAGGAGGAGGAGAGGAGGAGTTGTTAATGGACATAGCACTTGCTGTGTACTAGATATTTTTCTAAGCACTTTATATATCAATTCATTCAATCCTCACAACAAACCCTATGAGCTAGGATCTATCATAAGCCTCTTTAAGGACAAATAAACCGAGACACAGAATATACTGCATAGTTGGCAAGTAGTTGGGTTCAAATACATGATATTCAGCTCATGCTCTTACTTTTTTCTTCATTTTAAGTAAAAAGTCATATTCAGAAGTATGTTCTAGAGTTTTAGGTCAACCACAGTGCTCCTGTTTAAAAGAACAGTTCCTTTGTCCACTGTGGGATGAGAGCAGAATGACCCTGTCCACTTGGAAAAGCTAGGTTTCAAGTTCAAATGTGGGTTTGTGATGGGGAGAGGCAGTGGAGAGAGACTAGGAGGTGTCTTAGTCAGATCAGGTTGCTGTCATAAATTGCCGGACTGGGTGGCTTAATCCACAGCCATTTATTTTTCACAGCTCTGAAGTCTGCAGTCAGGACCAAGGAGCCGTCAGATCTCATTTATAGATGGCTGCCTTCTGGCTGTATCCTATATGGTGAGAACGGAGGGAAAGCAAGCTCTTTGGGGCTCTTCTTATAATGACACAAATCCCAACCTCAGGGACCCACCCTGGTGACCTAATTATTTCAAAAAAGCCCTACCTCCAAATATTATCACATTGGGATTAAGGTTTCAGCCTGAGAACCTTGGCTGGGACACAAAATAGAGTTCATAGGAGGGAATAAGGGGAACAGGCATGTTTAACAGATATATTTAGCTCACTTTATTTTGAATAACATAGTACAGCAGAAAAGCCCAAGAGGCCTTGAGGAAAAGTGAGCCTTGCTTCAGCTCCTGGCTCTATCACTTCTATGGTCCTGGGCGAGTTTTTCAGGCTAAGCTTGTTTCTGGCTTAAATAGGAATATTACATATCTTACGGCATTATAGTAAAGACTAAATGAGATGCAATAGCTGGATATATGGAAATTTCACTTACCACATGGTAAATGTACAATAAAATTCACGTGTCTTTCTCTTCTCCAACTTTCCTATTTTCCCTTCCCTCACCCCATTAAAGAAATGAGAATGAATCTGTTTAGGACAAAAAGCAATACTGAATTGCCACAGACATATGTTTTACTACTCAGAACCATTTCCCTTTCTCTGGGGGAAACTGCTTAGGGTGGGGCTGCCCACAGACCACTCCACACCTACCATGGCAGCGTCAGATGGTACACATGTATCCCTGACTAGCAGAGCTCTCCAGTGGCCAGGCTACAGTGACTAGTTCTCAGGTAGAAGAATAACCTAAGCTATATGTCCTTACCTAGGATTTCAATTTGGAGTTCCAAGAGAAGGAACCTTGTCTTTTGGGTCACAGAGACTGGGGGCTCTTCTATCATTAGAGAAAGCTAATCACAGACAGCAGAAAAGACATAAGAGCTTTGGGGACACTGAAATATAATTGTGTGCCCAAGGCCAGCAGAGCTGCCTTGATATATTCCTTCCATTTTCTGAGCTTTCTTAGCATCATTCCAATACGTTTCTTTTTCTTAAGGTTTTTTCTAAGTAGGTTTTGTCATCAATAACTCAAAGTGTCCTTAAAACTTCCTTTATATTTTATGCCAGTCTTTCTACAAGCTGCTTTATGGTAAAGAGCCCATTCAGTCCTCAGATGGGAAAGCACTGCTTCTCTTTCCCGTTCACCCTAACTGTACACCCATGACAGCATGAACCTCTTTGTAAGAATAGGGTGAGAGTGCTAGGTTGATCATCACTTCTTATATTCACCAAATCATGGCAGAATAAAGTTTCACATCTACATATCACACTAACCACAATACATTCAGGCTGCACCTGCTTAGGTCACATACCCAATCCAAATAATTATGGTGGCCTGGGGAATGGAATGGGCTGCCTGGCCACACTAGAAGCATGGTATAGATGGAGCCAGCTTCCTCAGAGCCACATAGATGTCTGAATAGAAATTAAGGTGATGCTAGGAGCAAGAAAGGGGGAGATGCTTCAGGGGAGGCAATTGCTAAATGCTTACTACATACAAGAAAAAAAATGGAATGAAAAATGGTTTTCTGTTTTATTTTGTTTTGGGATTTTTTGGCACCAGGGATTGAACCCAGGATGCTTAACCACTGAGTCACACTCCCAGCCCTTTTTATTTTTTATTTTTGAGACAGAGTCTCACTAAGTTACTTACTCAGTGCCTCAGTAAGTTGCTGAGGCTGGCTTTGAATTTGTGATCCACCTGCCTCAGCTTTTGAGTTGCTGGGATTACAAACATGAGCCACCATGCCCACTACAATGAATACGTTTTTAAGACTATCTAGATTTCTGAACCATCTGCTCCATAACTGCTCCTGTACACATCCCTTTCTGTTGCCATCTCATAAGTCTTTAGTCTTGACTTGATCTTCAGGGGCTTTGGTATTTTCCACTAGAATGCTAGCTAGTTTATCACTGACTCTTCAAACACTCATCCCGAGTACCAAATTAAAATGCTGATATTGCAAGATCAAGAGATCCCAAGATACTTTGCAACACTGAAAACCTCATTAAAAGCCAAGTACCTCTTGAATTAATTAAAACGTCCTTGGCTGTCTCCTTGACTTCCTCCTTACCAAGTGTAAATTCAGAATCACAGTGAAATAAGAAAGGCAAGGCTTTTTTTTTTTCTTTTTAAGACAGAGGGACAGTGAAAGAGAGAATCAATCCCATTTAGTCTTTCACGTGACTTTGGTTGTTCAACACTTTGTTGTGTTGGTGCTGGGGTTTGAACTCTCATCCTCATGCATGCCAGGCAAGTGCTGCAACCACTGAGCCATCGTTCCAGCCCAGCAAGGCTTTTCTTTAAGAAGGGTTTTTATCACCAAGTTGATCAACATAACAGATTTCCCACTGGCTGATAACAGTGAGCATGTGAGTTTTTACAGAAATTTCTGTTAGTGCAATGAGCTGATGGTATCATTGCCTCATTCTAAGCTGGGTTTTGAAGTCGAATAGATAAAGATAGTCATTGTTTACTTCATGGTAAGAGAGGGCAGACTCTCACAATGACTGCCATCTTACACAAGACCAATCTTTCTGAGCCTACTTCTTGACATAAAAATGAGGGTGTCACAATCTTCCTCATTAGATGATAAGAGAATTAAACAAAGGTTGGCTGTGACATACATGTATTACTTGAATATTTGAAAAGAATATGACTGGGGATGGCACTGTTGCTCAGTGGTTAAAGCACTTGTCTGGCATGCACTGGGTTCAAACCATAGCACTACATACACAACTAAGTGTCAGAAAAACTAAAGCCAGATGAAAAAACAAATAAAACTGATTCTCTCTCTCAAAAAAAAAAAGAAATAAAAAATAATATGACTTCTGCAACTGTGAAATATAGTGCCTATTGAGTTGTTTCAGGTTTTTGGTTATCCCAAATAAAGATGCTGGGTATGGTAGCTCACGCCTGTAGTCCTAGGGACTCAGGAGGCTGAGACAGGAGGATTGTGAGTTCAAAGCCAGTTTCAGCAACTTAGCAAGGTCCTGTCTCAAAATAAAATAGAAAATGGGCTGGGGATGTGGCTCAGCGGTTAGAAGCCCCTGAGTTCAATCCCTGGTACCAAATAATAATATTAATAATAAATAAAAATGTTTATTTAAAAAGAATCTATGGCGCTGGAGTAGTGGCTCAGAGGTTATGGTGCTTGCTTCTTCACATGCGCAAGGACACAAGGTTCAAACCCCAGCACTGCGTACACAACAAAGTGTTGGAGCAATGAAACCCACATGAAAAACTAAATAAAATTGATTCTTTCTTTCTCTCTCTCTCATTGTCTCTCTTTTAAAAAAAGCCTTTAAAAAAGATTCTATAAACATTATACAAGCCTTTTCATCCTCTTTTTAAAAATTTGAGGTATACTTAATTTATGACAAAAGGTATACGATGTAATATTACAAATTCAGATGGATGTGTTCTAAGAACAGTAGACACCCATGTAACCATTGCTGACAAGACAGGATATTTCTAATTTACTATTGGAAGTTCCCTCCTGCTGCTTCTCCAAAAAACCAGATGATCAATGATCAATTAATTAATCTCCATTATTCTCTTAATTTGATGAACTGCACTGTTTCCAAATATTAATCCAACCTTGCATTCCTCCTTGCATAATCACCTTGGTCATGATGCTGGCAGAGCTAGAATTCAAACACAGAACACAGGCTGATTTCAGAGACTCTGCCGTGACCCTCCACCCACATACTGCATTAAATGAATATCAGGTATAAAAGTACATGAGGGGAAACTGCGCAAAGGATGACCCTAAAAAGACAAAGCTGGGTGGATGACACAGCACAATTTCCCAAACCTTTAAGCCACATCTTTAAGTGCTGTTATCTCTCAGCTCTAGCCTTCATTCTCACAAGTCATTCTTTTGTATTATCTGCAATTTATTTGAAATAAATCTGTATCCACATTGTCCATCTACACAGAGGTGCACACTATGAAAGTATTTCTTTCAGCCTTTCCTTTATTGGATGTTGTAAGGTTACAGCTTCTCAGCTAAAACAAATGAGCGCTGGGGGTATAGCTCAGTGGTAGAGAGCTTTCCTAGGATGCAGAATGTACGAAACCCTCTGTCTCCTCCCCAGCACTGACTACATTAAAACAAAACAAAACAAAAAGTTCTTGGGACACGAGGTGGGAGGAACTCAAGTTCAAAGTCAGCCTTGGTAACTTGGTGAGACCCAGCCCAAAAAAAAAAAAAAAAAAAAAAGGTCTCGGATGTGTCTCAGTGGTTAAGTGCCTCTGGGTGCAACTCCTGGCATCCTGGCGCCAAAACAAAACAAAAACAAAAAAACAAGGTTCTTGCTTTGTTTTCATACTTAAAAAGAACTGTTCACTGGAATAGAATGTCTAGGATCCTGGCAGCACTTCACCATGTCATAGCCTATGTATGTCCTCCACCTTCATTTCTTCACTTGAAAAATGAGGACTATCATATGCCTATCTTGTTGGGCTGTTCTGAGATTATGAACTAAAATAAATGCCTTGGTATCATGTCTCACACCTAGCAAGCATGCACTGAAAATGAGGGAAACGCACAGCAACAATGGTGAGCTGTTAGGCAGAAGTACACAGGATGACAGCCATGTTCCTGGTCTCAAGGGGCCTGTAGTATTTCTGTTAGTATTTCATATCTTCTGAGTTGTCTGGTAACACATTTTCTCAGCTTAAAAAAAATCTGACATTTTTATTTTGCCTTTATGTTAAAGAAAAAAAGAAATTTTCACTAGATGTAGAACCTAAGACAATAGTTTTTTCTTTACAGGACTGTAGAGATGTCATTGCATTATCTTGTGGTTTCCATTACTTCAGATAAATGTGGCTATCACCTTGGAAGTGTGTTTGTGTGTGTGTGTGTGTGTGTGTGTGTGTGTGTGTTTTTCCTCTTAGCTACTTTTAAGCTATTTTTCTTTGTTTTTAGCATAAGCTGGGGTATATTTTTCTTTGTTTATCCTGTTTGAAATTAACTAAACTTCCAGGATCTGTGGGTTGCTGTTTATGATCAAATCTGGAATAATTCAGCTAATATTTCTTCAAGTATTTTTCTCCCCTCCCCCTACTTCTTCTGGAACTCCACTACAAGTTAGATTTCCTGATCCCGGCCCACAAATCACTTCGCTGCTTTTTTTTCCCCCTTTCAATCTTTTTCTGTTTTTTGGTTTGAGCAATTTATCTTGGCCTGTCTTATTCCCTCATTTTATTTTCTATTCATCTCATCAATTAGTTTACTGCATATCATAACTTTTAGTTCCAGAGTTTCTATTGTTTTACAGCCCTCATTTCCAAATCTCTATAGAAATTCCCCATCTATTTACCTATCATAACCATGCCACATACACTAACATGTTTATCATAGCTTATAAAAGATTTTCTCTGCTAATTCCAGCATCTGGATTGTTCGTAAGACTCTAAAGCTTGATTTTTCTCTTGCATATGAATGGACATACTGGAACGGCTTCATTTTTTGTTTTTGTGGTACTTGGGATTAAACCCAGGGGCTCTACCACTGAGTTATATCCGAGTCCCACGTTATTTTATTTTTTTGGAGAGAGAGGGTCTTGCTAAATTGCAGAGGTTATCCTCAAACTTATGACACTCCTGCCTCAGTCTCACAAGTCACTGGAATCACAGATGTTGCCACCAGGCCCAGCTAGAAGTATTTCTTCCCATGTTGAGAAATCATCTTTTTTAAATTGTGGATGATACATTGAAGAGACCCTGGATCCTATTATCTTTCTCTTCAGAGCGATTTGTGCTTTTAGCAGGCAGTTTATGGAAGGATAACTTTGAATTTATAGAGGATTTATCTTAAGCTGCTTTGGAATGGATCTGTTTTGGTATTGCCCTCAGTCTTACAGTGATTCCCTCAGTGTGGGTATGTAATATTTAATTCTAGGTTGTATACCTCTGGATTGCAATGAAAGGTTTGAGGGATTGACAAAGCTGCTCTAATTTGGCATGTCTCCTCTATGAGAGTAGCTGAAATCTTGGTTCAGTAATTTCTGCCTTCTAGTTGTTTCCTACTTGGGTCCTGAAAGTCTCAAAGCCTCATCCATCCTAGTACAAAGGTGAACCAAATACTTTTTTTGGAGGGGGGGATTGATTGAACTTGAACCCACAAGCAGCTCTACCACTGAGCTACATCCCCAGTCCTTAATCAAATGTTTGAAGGGCTGTTTAGTCACAGATTTTCGTTATTCCCAACTTCCAGGATTTTCCCTTCCAGTTTCTAGTTGCTTTGTAGATCTCAAACTCTTCAGCCAAAAATACAACTGTTGGTCTGGTTTCCAGTTACTGTTCTTGCACACCCTGGAGGATACAAGGCAAGACATGAAAATATCTTTCCTATATTTTAAAAATCAACCCCCTTTTAGTTAGTTTGTTTGATTTGCCTATTCTGCCTGGTTGTTCTTTAGTGACTTTAAACAATTATTTTATTTAAAAGTCTACAGTTTTGGGGCTGGAGCGGTGGCTTGCCAGTTACAGTGCTTGCCCGGCATGCACAAATATACTGGTTCAAACCCCAGCACCCACATATACAACTGTCAGAGCAACGAAAGCCATGTGAAAAAACTCAATAAAAATTGATTCTCATTCTCTCTCTCTCTCACTGTCCTTCTCTCTTTAAAAAAAAAAAGAAAAAAAAGTCTACATTTTTTTCCCTGTACAAGATTTGGTCTGATACAAGCTATTCCACTGCTACTGGAATTGAAATCTTACATCTCAAAATTTGGGAGGAAAAACTCCAAAATCATGTAAGATAAATTATCTTAAATTGAGAAATGGATTAAAAATAGTAGAAAGAAAAGTGTTTGGGGCATTCTAACACTTTTTCTTTTCTTCTCTTTTCCTTTTTTTTGGACATGGAGTCTATATTGCCCAGACTGGCCTCTGACACAGTTGAAACCATACTTTATTTAATTACCTTATAACTTAATTTTTTCCCAATGTTACTTCACTCAGTCAATAAGACATTCCTTAAAATGGCCCATGTTTTCTGTTCCCCCATACCCTCTGACTTCACCTCCCTCCACAACCACCACAGATGGGCTGTGCAAACGCTGCGACTCAAGAGTCTTCATCCTAGCGTTCCTGCTGCCTCGCATCCCTCTTCCAGAGCTGCATGGGTCTTTCCTTGCCTCCCTTCAGCTTCTACTCACATGTCAACTTTTCAGAGGCCTTCCTCACCTTGTTTAAAACTGTACCAAATGCATGCACACTCTTTTATTTTCTTTTTAAGACAGAGAAATAATTTATTTATTTTAAAAAATTTCTCCATCTGGTTTTTCTTTTTCCTCCACTTAGTTGTGTATGTACTGCTGGGGTTCAAACCTGGGTCCTAACGCATGCCAGGCAAGTGCTCTACTGCTGAGGCACCACTCCATTCCCTCCCCATGCATACTTTCAATTCCTGTGCTTTCTCCAGTGTTTATATTTTTTCTTATAATAAGTCTTTCCCTCAAAGGACTCTATGAAGATGGGGACTTTTGTTTTCATTCTGTAGTATGTTCCTAGCACCTTAGTACAGCTAATTTTTGCTTGGTGGGTAATTAGTAAAATTTCTTCTTATTATATTTTTTCTTCTTTTTGGAGTACTGGGGATTGAACCCAGTGATTCTCTACCATTGAACTGCATCCACAACTCTTCTGTAGTTTTTATTTTGGAACAGGGTCTTGCTAAGAATTTGCTGAGGCTGGTCTTGAACTTGTGATCCTATACTGCTTCAGTCTCCCAAGTTGCTGGGATTATAGACAAGCACAACACTTAATATTTGAATAAATCCTGCTAACTGATTTAACTTCAGCTTCCCCTTCACCCTGTCTGTGCCTTCACCTCACCCACATTCACTTCCCAAGAGAATGGAAATACCAGTATCAATTACCTTTTCTTAGTGGCATCCTTGCTGACTAATACATGGCTTCACATATAGTAGGTACTTAGACATTTTTATGAAGAAGCACTATCTATTATTCATTTATAAGGCACAGGCTTTTCCAAAGGCCAGAATCTTCTTTTCCTATATTGTCTCACTGGTGCACCCTATTAAGGCTGTAAACTAAGTAGGGGCATAAATATTGACCACATTAAATATGATCAGACATAAAACAGCACTTAAAAACTAAGTGACATTCACATATATTTTACAATGCTGCATTCCTGGTTCACTCTCTTTACTTCTATGGTCATTTATCCTTCCACTTAACACGTATATCAAATATAGTGACAGAAATTGGTGAACATGTGGGTTTCTAAGACACTGACAATATAAAATAGTAATGACAGCTAAATTGGGAAGGGAGGGTGGAAAACAAATTGGAATCAAAAGATAGACAACAATAAAGATGAATGTAGAGGAAGTAGCAGAATTAAATAACTTTCTTATTGCACTTTTCTTTTTTGGTGTGTTGTAGTTGTATACAATGCTGCGAATTGTTGATATATATCCACACATGCACACAATATAACAATATAATTTGGCCAATATCCCTCCCCAGCACTTCCTCCTTCCCTCCCTACTTCTCATCCCTTGGTCCCTCTCTTCTGATCTCCCTTTGATTTCCGTGAGATCTGCCCCTACTTTTTTTTCCTCCTTTTTCCTCTCTAGCTTCCACATGAGAGAAAACATACGTACTTTGACCTTCTGAGTTTGACTTATTTAACTTAACATAATGGTCTCTAATTAAATCCATTTTCCTGAAAATGACAATTTCATTTTTCTTTATAGTTGAACCATACTCCATTGCGTATATATATCCCATTTTCTTTATCTATTCATCCAGTGATTGACACCTACGCTGGTTCCATAGTTTGGTATTGTGAATTGTGCTGCTACAAACATGGAAATGCATGTATTGCTGTAGTATGATGATTTTAATTCTTTAGGATAAATACCAAGGAGTTGTATAGCTGAGTCACATGGTGGTTCCATGCTTAGTCTTTTGAGGACTCTTCATACTGATTTCCATAGTGATTTACTAATTTCCAATCCCATCTACTATATTATAGTGTTATAAAGCAGAACATTCTAAAGACCTTAAATCCTAAAGAGCAGAGAGGTGATGCTTTCTTCTAGATTCCAAATGAGGAATTTGGGTAAAAAACAAAAAGTAAGGCAAACTTAAAATAATGTAGAATATGTGAATTCTAAAACTCCAAAGGAAGAGAAAGAGACATAAAGAAACCCTGATGAATCCAAATGAAGGGAAGGGTGTGTGCAAGAATGAAAAGAAAACAGCATAAACAGCATGAAACAAGGTGGTAGGAATATACCTAAATTTTTAAATATTACGTGAGTTTTGGAGGGCGGACTGTTAGGTGGAGGGTATTGACATTTTATGGTAACAATAATCTCTTCTACAGAGCTTTACTACATGCTCAACACCATTATAGATGCTTTATATATATATGCACACACATAGATATATTAATTACTTAATCCTTACAGAATCTAATGAAACAGACATGACTACTCCATTTTAATAGTTGAAGAATTCAAAATACAAAGAAGAAACATGAACTGGGCATGGTATCACAAGTTCAAGGTCTGCCTCAGCAACTCAGTGAGACCCTGTCTCAAAATAAAAATTAAAAAGGGCTGGGGATGTGGCTCAGTGGTAAAGCACACCTGGGTTCACCCACCAGTGCCAAACACACAGACACACACACAAAAAACTGAGAAATAACATATTCAAGGTCACATAGCCAATAAATAAGTGGTAGAGCCAAGATTTGAACTCAGAGTCCATGCTCACAGCTACCTTTCTATGTTGTTTGAGGAGACTAGGTGATATCAGAAGGGTGAGAAGGATCCAGACATGTGAAAGGGATAGTGGAGGTGACATATTCTAGATATCTCAAGCACAAAATCCCTAAGAGGGCAAGAACTTGGGTATTGCAGAGAACAGAAGAGCCACTGTGGCTGAATGGTAGTGAACAATCGGAGAGTGGTGTGAGAAAGAATTGGTAGGCAATACAGGTCATATCAAGCAGTTTATCTGATTGCTTACTATATGTCAGGGACTGAACTAAATAAATCTTTATAGTGACCATACATACATTATATAATTTCTTAATACAACAGCCCTATAATATAAATTATTTTTCTCCCTATTTTGTAGACATGGAAAGTAAGGCTGTAAGAGACCAAGTGAATTTACTTATGGTAAACACCTAGTGAGTAGAAGAGCCAAGGTTCAAACCAGGTGGGCCTGTCTCCAAATCTCAGGCTACCACCACACGTGGCTTTGAGTCAAGCTAAAAATAAGCATTTGCCCAAGAACAGCCTCTACCTTCCTAAAGAAGCATGTGGCTATAAAAAGAAGATGCACCTAACTGTCTAAGTGATTCTGCTAAGGAACGCAGCTTGGAGAGAAATGTTCCATGTGGTGGGATCTCAAACCAGGACTACCTTGTCTCTGTATTTGGCTCTGTACTAGTGAACCTGAGTTTGTTGTTTATTTCTTGTCTTTGTTTAGTCCTTTGGCTCTGAAAATGAAACTGTATTTTAGACTTTTATCAATATTTGCTATCATTTGTTTTTGCTGAGGAAGCCTCTTTCCAGGGCCTCAGCTGAGCCCTGGTATCTGGTGTTGGCCTGAATCCTCCATTTCAACATCAAAGTGCAGTCTAGTAATCAAGGATCCTGGTTAAAAAAAAAAAAAGGCAATGAAGGATATCCAAATGGAGGAAGACACAATCCCAGATAAAGAATTATACTTCACACCAGGGATGCAGAGGAAAGGAAAAGATGTTCATTCTGGAAAAGTCTTTTGCAGGAGCTAAGCCTAAGCCTGGCACTAAGGAACAGAAGGGAACAGCCTCCTCTATGTACCTTCCTTTTCCAGGGACTTTGGTCTTGACTTCTTCCATCTTCCTCTAGCTCTGCTTATGGTGGTGGTGGGGGTCGGTGGGTAAAGGGTGGGGGCAACAACCAACAAAAATCCCGATACAATCTACCAAGTACACCTGGTGATGTAGAAGCCCTTAGATGTGATTGACAAGGAACACTGTACGGCATGGCAACCTTCTTTCTCAGAGAGCAGACGGGCCCTGATATACCCCACTCGTCAGGTTAGAGGTCCATCCAAGTTGACCTGGAATGCCAAATTCCCTAATTGAGATATATATCTATATAATTTTTTTTTAAGAAAGAGGGATGGTGAGAGAAAGAATTTTATTTAGTTTTTCATGTGGCTTTTGTTGCTGCAATACTTCACTGTATATGTGGTGTTGGGGTTTGAAACTGTGTACTTGAGCATGCCAGGTAAGCACTGTAACCACTGAGCCACCACTCCAGCCCCTCCCTGCTATATTTACATATTAGTAAACACACCAGGTGAATAATGTCTGCACATTAACCTCATTCCAGAAAGCTAGTGATCCTCAGAAAACACAAAGCAGGCCCAGTCTTCAATGGCTAGTCCAGTATTATTCTGACACCCTACGACATCCAGAAATACCTGAAGTATGAACACACACATCTGATCGTCAAAGGGATAGGATAACTCTCCCAGGACTGGAAGGGAAGAGGTAACAGTGAACATCCTTTTGGAGACCACCATTCACTCAGACCATGGGCTAGAAGTGCAGAGCATTATCCATAATCCTGTATCCATGCTTCTGATATAACCAGTAGGCGGGGAGACAACACAGAACACTGGAAAGAGCTGGAAGTCCCAAGTTCCAGGGACTTCATTGCTGAGGAGCTATATGGAAGCTATGAAAGAACTGATCTCTTTGAGTCTCAAGTTTATATTAAATAGGCCTCTTCAGATGTTGGTTCTGTATTGATATTATAAATAAGATAAGGGAGGAGAGCATAACAGGTACCAGGCACTATACTAAGTACTTCCCAGCTATTCTTTTCAACTTCTTTATAAGGCAAATATTATTATCTGAATCTTACAGATTCAGAGAGGTGAAGAAACTCAATGTCATAAAGCTTGTTGGAGGAGATAGGACTAGAACCTAAGCAGTCTGAATCCAGAACCATATTCCTTACTTTAAATTCTGGTCCTGCTAATTCTACCACCGTATGACCTCTACAGGACACTGTATTTCACTAATTCAAAAAATTTAACGTCAAGCCAGGCAAGCTTGTCCACGCCTATAATCCCAGTGACTCAGGAGGCTGAGGCAGGAGGATCCCAAATTCAAGATCACTCTGGGAAATTCAGTGAGACTCCACCTCAAAATTTAAAAAAATACAAAGGGGATATAACTTAGTGGTAGAGTGATTCTGGGTTCAATCACCAGGACCTCAAATAAATAAACAAAAATTGTAGTATCAAAATCAGAACGTTTCTCACTGTCCACATTGTCTTCTTGTTAAGCGGTAGTCAGGACACATCTGTCACTGCCTGTATGAAAGTGGACCTGATTGTCATTTGGTGGTGTACTGGACAAACACAACCCAGAACAAATAATTCAAGACCCATTTTTGAGAGAAACATGAACCTCAGTAGATGCAAAATGACTTTTTGTTAACATCTTCTGGTTAGATCAAGAAAGTACCAGCACTAAAATTTGTAGAACGTGTTTCCTTGACTTGAAAGAAAATTCTGAAGACAATGATGAGGCATTTTTAAGAAATGTTACACTACAGGACAGTTATTACATAAACAAATATAATGAGTCAAAAACCGATTCAAAGTCGGAACTGGGTCTGAAGAAGTTCTAGGAGTCCTTTACCAGGAAGCTTTACTTATATCTTCCTTTTGTGTATGCACGAGAGTAGAAATCCATGACCAAGTAAGTCTAAAAGTGCTTTCAACATGATGATGCTGTTTTGTCTTGCTTAGCGATACATAAAAATAACGGTATATGTTTAAATATATACCACTTTAGATTTAATAGAACATTTCTAAGGCCTTGTTTGAAAATTGGAATAATGACTCCCTAATGACAATGGAATAAAACGCAAATAAAACATTAAAAAGCCCTCTACAACCTGGCATAAATCTACCTTTTCTACTCTTATCTTTTACATACCAGAGTATGTTGATGATTGCTTGAAGATTTCCTGCCCTTATCTGTGTATCTTTAAATTGTTTTTTCTTCTGAACAGATCATCCTTATCATTCAGCACCTTCATCCAGTAGAATCCAGTAGAATGTGGCCCTGAATAATTTCCTTAATCTTTTAGTTTTCTCATTTCTAAAATGAGAATCTAACTGTAGGTTTAATCTGAAGATTTAATGAGCTAATGAGTGTTAACTGCTTAACACAAAATGGTCAGGCAGTATTATTTGGGTGTTGAAGATGAGTCGGTCTTTTAAAAAGTAATGAACTGGTCAAGGGCACAAACCTCATTAAATAGCAAAGACAGAATAAGAGGCTCAATTTCCTCACTCCCAGTACCAGGTACCTTTAGGTTTATCAAATGCCCCACCCCTAGTCCCCACCTAATATTGACAGCAAGACTGTTTTTAAATTTTCCTAAAAACCTGTCTCTCCCTCCTCTTTTCCCTATATCATATGTCCTAAACAGTTTACTAAAAGGTAAGAGAAATAAAAAGGATGTCATATTTGAACACATTAGAACACGTGTTAAACAAATGGGTTTATCGTTTCAGAGCCCTCAATGTAGTTATATACAGTCTCCAAGAAAAAGAAATATAGTATGGAATGTTTCTCAAATTATTTAATCATAGAACTTGAGTTTACTATATCAGATGTGCCAGGTTAGGTCATAATTTCAGTTTCATGATTCCTAAAAAATAAAAGAAGCTCAATGTTACATATGCTGTGCTGATCTACATACCTGGCCCCTTAGTTTATAGTTCTAGATCCTTCTTTCTTTCATGGTTCATCAGATCTGTCATTCTGGGAAGAATACTTTTGCATTTAGAGTAGAAAAATATAAAATTTCTAAGTTAGCTTTTGTGTTAAATGGTAAGACCGTATTTTTGTTTATATATCAAAGCCAGTTCTGTACTGAAGGATATGCTTCCTCATTCTCCCTGAAGCATATTCCATCACATTTCCTTTTTAAATTAAGTCTCGTGTATCCTATGGAATGGACATCATATACAGTATTTTACATTATAAAGTTAGGATCTATATTGCTTATGATAAGATGAAAAAATGGAAAGTCAACAGAAATGAAAATTGTCTTTTGACTTTATCTGATGAAACTAATGTGTTTGAATGACTCTTCTGGTTTTTAGTAATGTTAGTTTCAATAGGATGTCCTGTTTTGTTAAGGTAACATTTTAAAATCAGACATTTTAATTTTGCAAGGCTGTCTCCTCTTTGGCTTATAACAAAGTCAATTCCAGACGCAGTGAGAAAACCTAAAAATCATGATGCAAAAGTTAATGATATCAGAAAATTATCTTATAAAACTTGCATTTCTGTTAAAATGTGTCAGTGGCTTATCAGCTGTATAATATTTAGTGTATCTGAACTCTATGATGTTATAGACAGCTCACGATTTCCTCTGTCTCTTGTGTGGCTAAAGAAACGTTCCTCAGCAGTGGGGAGTCCATGGTCTTTCTGATTCTTGTCACAACTTGCTGGGTATTGTTCCCCAAGTCTCCTACCTCTTTGCATCTCACAGAGCTATGAAATGAGGGAAGAAACTAATAGAAAACCACAAACTTAATATGCAGTGCTGCTTTATTGAACAGCATGACAATGTAAGATTGTGTTAGGTCAAGGAACATCAATTTAATCCATCTAGAGAAACAAAGATAATTTCTGGATTTTGGAGTAATACTCTTACTGGCTGTGCTTGTGTAACAATTTAAGTTTGAGGAATACTGTCCTAAAAGTTAACCAGTAAGGCATCCCCTTGCCTTGACTGCCTGGACTCAGAGCCCAAGGTACCTTTGATAGCCACATCTTTTTGCTGTGGTGATAATGGGAATTGAACCCAGGGGCACTTTAACACTGAACCTCATCCCCAGCCCATTTTATTTTTTATTTTGAGACAGGGTCTTACTAAGTTGCTGAGGGCCTCACTAAGTTGTTGAGGCTGACCTCAAACTTGTGATCCTTTTCTCAGCCTCCTGAGTTGCTGAGGTTACAGGCATGTGCCAACACGTCTGGCTGATAGCCACATCTTGAACTGAGTTGTGAGACCATCCTGAATACACCAGGATGCACAAGAATTCCTAATCTAGGTATTTATGCTAACATCCAAGTGGCCTTGCCATCCTCCTGTAGCCCTTCCTTGGTCCAATAGGGAAGCTCTTACCCATCAGGTCCTCAGACCAAGCTTATTGAGTAGTGCCTACTTACTACAAAAGACCTTCCTCTTAGCCTGAAAAGTGGCCAAGTGGCTAGAATTTTTAGTCCTGGGAATGGAATTCTGGTTCTGTCTCCAGGCAGTGAAAGTGCTTAATGATGTTCATATTCTTGGTATATGTTGTCAAATGGATTGAATACCCATCTTTTTGAAGAGAAATTCTGTGTATTTTTAAGACTTCATTGAAAGTCACTTAATCATACAATTCATCCATTAAGGCTTTCAGTTCAGCTGGGTATTAGTTTGTTCTCAGGAGTTGTGTAGCCTTCATCAGAATCCTTTTTAGAGCCTTTTCATTACCCAATAAGGAAAATCCCTTACCACATGATCATTCCCATCCTCTGTCCCTGCTAGACTCTCCCTTGAAGGCAACTGGTTGTCTACTTTCTGCCTCTGTACATTTGCCTATTCTGGACATCTTTTTAAAGCTCCTCCTTTCTAACTGTAAGTGTGTATACTTTGACCAGTATCTCTTGTTCCCTGCTTCCCTCTAAGCCACCTGACCTCTGGTAGTCACCATTCTTCTCTCTACTTCTGCGAGGTCCACTTTTTTAGATTCCATGTATGAATCATATGAGCAAGATCATACAATGTTTGTCTCTCTCTGCCTGGCTTTCTTCACTTCACATAATTTCTCCGGGTTCATTCATTTATGTTGCTGCAAATAATTATACAAAGTTATTTTAAACTGAACTTTGGCTACTATAAAGGTCTTTTTAAAAATCTAGCTCTTTGCACCCTAACATTTGTATTATTATTACTTTGTGCATGTGATACTTGGGATTGAACTAAAGGCACCACACATGCTAGGTACGTGCTCTACTGCTGAGCAACAACCCCAGCCCTGTCCTTTTAAAAAAAATTATTTTGAGACAGGGTCTTAATAAGATGCCCAGTTGTCCTTAAGCTTGTAATCCTCTTGCTTCAGCCTCCCAAGTAGCTGGGATTGGTGTGTACCACTGTGCCTGACACGTTTTATATTTTTGATGTCACAATTTACAACTTTTTATATTGCATATCCCTTAACCAGTTGTTGTAATTGGTGGGGAAGCCAAATGTGGTCTCCCACTTACTTTTTCTGCTATAGAAAGCATCAATTCAGGGAAATTTGCTGCAGGTGGCACTGTGTTGTCTTCTGGGGAGGAGCCTCACAGTCAAGGAGAGCTTACTCTTTCCATAGGATTTCAGTTTTTCTCAGATCTGTGTTGCAAGGAGCAACATAGCTTCGCTCTGGAGTTCTGGGGTACTCAGGGTGGTAATCTTGCCACTTGATAGTTGCTAGTAGAAACTCTGGGCATGGAAAGAAGCTGGAAGACTCCTACTCTGCCATTTTGCTGACACTCCTCTCTAATTCTGTACTTTGTATGGATTCCCATAGGGAAAGTCTGAAAGGAAACTCAAGGGTTGGTTTTTGTTTTTGTTTTTTTGGATTTTCAGAGCTGCGTCTAAGTACAATTGTTGAACTAAAAAGACAAAAATCATCTTTTTTAGAGAAATCAGTTAGCCCCACTTGGACGTTGCTGGTGAGAGTGTGAATTGGTATCACTTGCTGGAGTCCAGTTTGGTGTTTATTATATATGAAAAGCATTGAAAAATGTGTGATTCTTTTGACATAATACTTCTTCCTTTAAGAATTTACGTAACGATTACAATCAAAGATGTTCTAGTCCTGTTATATGGAAGACACAGAATGTCATAAATGAGACAGTAGGTAATTGGATATGATCCATGGTTTGATACAATGTTTCATACTCTGAAAATAATGTTTCAGAAAAAAAGTACACTGATACAACAAAGTGTTTATGATTTGGGGTCCAGTTTAAAAAGCAGGTTAGGGCTGGGAATGTAGCTCACTGGTTCAGTACTTGCCTAGCATGCATGAGGCTCTGGGTTCAGTCACCAGTACCAAACATGAAAGCAGGTTAGATGTTAGTATGAAGCAGGTGTGTTAGAAAAAAGACTGGATAGGTACATACCAACATCCAAACCTGGCTATTTCTGGGTGATTGCTATTTCAATCTTTGTACACTTATGTGTTTTCTAACAATTTTATAACCAACTTTGTAATAAAAATTACTCTTATTGGAATAATAATAATACAAAAAAGAAGCTCAACTCCTTAACATGGCATATAGAGTCTTGGCAACCCATTAACCTGGCAAATCCCACCACTCTCCCCGCATGTCAGCTCCATCCTGATCATTCATCACATCAGGGGCCAGTTCTACAAGGTGCATTTTTCTGACAGAAGTACCTTTTGTCTTTCCTTATAGTCCAACTTTTGGCCCTTCCTGACTTAGTTCGTGTAACATCTCCTGGAGCCTCCTCCAGTCATCCTGATTGGTTGAACTCTCCTCTGTGCTCCCGTGGCACTTTATGTCTGCAATACAGCACTTTTCTCTGTGACTCTTGGTTACCTATTGATTGATGGATTGCTTGTGGCCCAGGATCCTGAAAGCTAAGGGCAATTTACATCCCCACTGAGAGGCATCCTATATGCATATAGCAACAGCCTGTTTTTCCTACACCCTCTTCTTCTGGGCACACAGTATTTCAAAACAAAGTACCTGGATCCTCATAAGGGAAGACTCAACTTACTTTTTTATTTTTTTCTAGCATAATTAACAAGGGATACTTATATATTTTTACCTAATGGATCTTCCAAGCATGGTAATTATGTAAGTCTCCATGTATTACAGAGTCCCCTACACAGAGTTAAGTCACCATGAACAGAAAATGATGCATTCTTTCCTTTCAAAGTTGATTGTAATCATGAGCCCCTTTAGATTTGGCCACAATAAAGCCTATTTTCCTAACCACTCAAAAATACTATTTCTCCAATTCTAATAAAGTCCCTGTAGGTTTGGGAGCAGAAGACATATATTTTGTTTGTGTCTACTAATAATAAGAAACTCCAATAGGAGATCAAAACTAGTGGTTATGCACTGGGCACAGTGGAGCACAACTCTAATCCCAGGGACTTTGGAGGCTGTTTTGGTTAGCTTTCAATCATTGCTGTGATGGAAGGACTCAACAAGAACAATTTTAGGAGGAAAAATTTATTTGAGGGCTAATGATTTCAGATGGCGCCAGGGAGCAGAGCAGAAAGAGAAACTCCTCTCACCAGATACAAAATATATATACCCCAAAAACACCCCCTCAATGACCCACCTCCTCCAGCCACACTCTACCAGCCTGCTAACCCAATCATTTCACCTCATCCTTCCTGGATTGTCTCACATGAGCTTTTGGGGGGCACCTCACATTCAAACCATAACAGAGGCTGAGGCAGGAGGAGCACTAATTCAAGGCTAGCCTCAGCAATTTAGCGGGGCTCTCAGTAACTTAGCAAGACCATGTGTCAAAATAAAAGGTAAAAAGAACTGGGGATGTAGCTCAGTGGTAAAACACCCCTGTGTTCAACCCCCAGTATCCCTACCAAAAAAATCAAACCTAGTGGTTATGAGCTATGATCTTCTAACTCACAGTGAATGTCTCTGGCCTTATATTCTCTAGATTAATATTTCTCAGCAAAACACTTAGCATAACTTTGGTTTAACGTTATAAATAGTCTTCTAGGGGCTGCAGCAGTGGCTCAGCGGTATCACACTTGCCTGACATGTGCAAAGACCCGGGTTCAACCACAGCACTGCATACGCAACTAAGTGAACAATGAAAACCAGATAAAAATAAAGTTGATGCTTTCTTTTTCTTTCTCTCTCACTTTCCCTTAAGAAAAAAAGAAAAGAAAAGAAATTATCTTCCAGAAAAGACAGTAAGTCATGCCTGGCAAGTATAATACTACCATTACAGGAAGTGGACAAAAGATAAAGAATCCATTAATTCAAACTTTAAGACACAAGAAATAAAAGAAATGAGTATTAAAAGACAAAGGGCTGGAGTGGTAGCTCAGTAGTTTGAGCACTTGCCTGGCATGCACAAGGACCTGTGTTCAAAACAAAACCCAGCACCACATGCACAACTAACTATTGGAGAAACAAAGGCCAGATTAAAAAAAAAAATATGTGAAGTTGATTCTCTCTCTTTTTTCCCTCTCCCCCACCCTGTTCTTTAAAAAAAAAGACAAACAACTCTTCTTTCCCTGACACCAATAGAGTTCTGAGGCGCCAACTACACCTTATTTGATATGGTTCCACATGATCTCTTGGGTTATCATCAATGCTAGTAATGTACTAGCATTGATCAAGGTTGTAAAATACACATTTTCCCCCTGAAATATACATTTTTTTAAAGAGAGAGGCACAGTGAGAGAGAGAGACAGAATCAATTTTTTAAATTTAGTTTTCCACATGGCTCCCCTTGCTCAGACACTTAGTTATGTACGTGATGCTGGGGTTTGAACTCGCGTACTTGCGCATGCTGAGCAAGTACCGCAACTGCAGAGCCACTGCTCCAGCCCCTGAAATATGCATTCTTAAATCTGCAGGACAATATTTTCTCTTCTCACTTCTAGCAAACTAAATTAACTACTATGAACCCAAGTTCTCATTACATTACCAAGATCTTTCCCAAGTGAGTCAGAATTCAGTCCACAGCAACAAATCTGCCTCAGTGGGTTGAAAAAGCAAAGATATCAATGTGACTAGAAGTGAATGTGTTAGCTTGTTACCTAATCATCAAATTCTGCCCAAGTCCACTACAGGTATATGTCACTTAATGATGGTGACAGTTCTGAGAAATTCGCTGGTAGGTGATTTCATCCTTGTGTAAACATCACTGAGTATACTTCCACAAATCCAGACCTCATGCCTGGGCAATAAGGTGTAGTATCCCAGCCTGCAAACCTGCACTGCATGCTATTCTGCTGAACTCAGTAGTCAACTGAAGCACAATGACAATTATATGTGTACCTAAACACAGAAAAGATATTGTTGAAAATACTAGGTCATAGGAATTATGTAGTTCCATTATCATCTTTTTTTTTTTAAGAGAGGGACAGTGAGAGAGAGAGAGAGAGAGAGAGAAAGAGAGAATCAATTTTATTTAGTTTTTCATGTGGCTTTCATGGTTCCAACACTTCATTGTTTACGTGGTGCTGGGGTTCAAACCCACGGCAGTGTGCATGCCAGGCAAGTGCCTTAACCCCTGAGCCACCGCTCCAGCCCCGTCCATTGTAATCTTAAAGAACTGCCACATATGTGTTCCATTGATGACCATGACAACATTACATAGCACGTGACTGTACCTAATTTCCTTTTACTGTCAATGTTAACAAAGAAAAATCCACAAAGATACAGTAGCTGGAAATTAAAATGGAACAGGCAACCTTATTTACACTCTGCCAACTACTTCCAGACAGAAAGTAAGGCTCGGAAAAATTAACTTGTCCCAAATCATATTCCTATTAGATAATAGAGCCAGCATTCAAACTTAGATCTGTCTGACTTAAACAAATGTTCATCTTATAAACAGATACCAGCAGGATACTTGAAGAAGAATGCTTGGTGTTATGGTTTGAGAATGAAGTAGCTCCCAAAAGCTTTTGTGTTATGCAGGAATATTAAGAGGTAAAATGATTAGATTATGAGAACTGGGACCTAATCAGTAGATTGATTCATTTGTTAGATTAGTAATTTGAAAGGACTATTGCACTGAGTGGTAAGTCCAGGCTGAAGGAGGTGGGTCTCTAGGGGTGTGTCCTTGGGTATAATATCTTGCTCCCCCTGGCTCCTCCCTTCTCTTTCTTTGCTTCCTGGTCACCAGGAGCTGAGTAGCTTTCCTCCACTGCACACTTGGACCATGATGCTCTACCTTACCTCGGGCCTAGAGGGATGGAACCAGCTGACCATGGACTGAACCTCTGAAAGTGTGATGTGAAATAAACTTCTTCTCCAAGTTGTTCTTGTCAGGTATTTTGGTCACAGTGAGAAAAAGTTGACTAACATATTTGGGGGTCAAAATCCAGTTCTTTTATTTTTTAATGGAGAAATCTTCAATTTTCCTAAATTCCCTGTTCTTCAGTTCCTTATCCATACAACAGAAAATAAAGCACTTATCTCGTAGGACAGCTATAAAGATAATATAACAAGGGGGTGGAGCAGTGGCTCAGTGATCACGGTGCTTGCCTGGCAAGGGCAAGGACATGAGTTCAAACCCCAGTACCATGTACACAACGACGTGTTGGAGCAATGAAAGCCACATGAAAAACTAAATAAAATTGATTCTCTTTCTCTTCCTCTCTCTCACTGTCCCTTTCTCTTTAGAAAAAAACAATCCATATCATTCGCCACTTTTTTTCTTTTTAGAGACAGAAGTAACTGATGCATTGTTTAGATCCTGTGACAGTATAAAAAAATTAAGAGGTAAACAGAACTTGGCACTTTTCAAAGAATACAACCAAATATGGGTTTAGATTCTTCTTAACATCCCCTGTAATACTCTCTGTGCTATTTTTGAAGTACTTAAAATTGATTTTTAAGTATAGAAATAGTATATGGATCTCTCTCTCTCTCTCCCCCCCTTTCTCCCTCCCTCTCCTCTCTGTCTCTCACACACACCCTCTGAGACAAAACAGTTTGGTAGTTCCTCAAAGAGTTCGCATATGACCCAGCAGTTCCACTACTAGCCATATAACCAAGAGAACTGAAAGCATACCCATGCAAAAACCTATACATGGTTGTTCACAGCACCGTTTATAATAGTCAAAAAGTAAAAACAATCGAAATGCCCATCAATTGATGGGTGAATAAAATGCGCTGAATCCACGCAATGGGATTCAGTGGGAAAGGAATGAAGCGCTGACCTGCAATACAACATGGACGACCCTTGACAACACCGTGCGAAGTGAAAGAAGCCACAGACACAAAAAGCTGCACACTGCCTGACTCCATTTACAGGAAACGTCCACAGAGACAGAAAGCAGAAGAGTGGTTGCCAGCGACTGGGCAAATGGAGACTTACTGGGTATGGGGGTTTCCTTTTAGTGTGAGAATATTCTGGAGTTAATGGTGCTGGTTGTGCAACTTTGTGAACATACTAAAAACCACTGAATGTACATTTTTAAATGGTGAAATCTAGGGCATGTGAATAACATCTCAACAGAGCTTCTATATATATATATTTTTTTTTAATGGAGAAGGACCGTGAAATAGAGAGAGGAGACAGAGAGAATCAATTTTTATTGAGTTTTTCACATGGCTTTGGTTGCTCTGACACTTAGTTGTGTACGTGGTGCTGGAGTTTGAAACTGTGTACTTGCGCATGCCAGGCAAGCGCTGTAACCCCCAGCCACTGCTCCAGCCCCCCAGAGCTTCTATTTTTTAAAAGAGAATTGAGATAATATGAAGTTGAAGCTCCTTTGACAATCTTTCCCATGCAAATCCCTATGATCACCAATATTATCCATTTAATTTCTCCCAGTGCCTAGCTCAGGTTCTTGCATACAGCAGGCATTTTAGGCATTTGTTGCATAATAGTTTTGTACAAGGATAAGTTAACACTGCTTTGTTCTCATCAAGATGATGTGGATTCTGTTATATCTACTATCACACAAATTCAGTAATTCATACTAGGCAGCTGCAAAGGTATGGTTGATGTTAACAGCATACACCCCATGTACAGTAACAAAAGAACACAGTATCTGCTGGCTCAAAGCTCCCCAACTGAAATTCCAGTTAATAGAAAACCTTGATGTGGAAGCTCATGCAAATAAGGAGGTACTTTGCATGCGTCCTCTGGTGTATAAAGGCTTTGGAATAAAGGGCTTGGAAAGACTTACTTTAGAGCCCACAAAAGCAAGCTGTCAACTAGTGCTTTCTCATTTGGTCAAGTTCAATTTAAACAGAGGCCTTAGACAGTCTCATAAGACGGCCTGTTCCCCCAAACACCACAAATTGTGTTTTCTTCTTCTCCTTCTCCTCCTTCTTCTTCTTTTGCAGAGGTTTTTAATCAGAGTTATGCAAAGTCACATGAAGAATGTTTTAATAACACATATCCCTGAGTCCCATCCCTCAAAAGTTCTGATCTACTTGGATGAAAGTAGACTGACATTTATGTGTTTTTTTAAAGCTCACCAGGTCATCTGGAAACATTTTGTTAGGAACCTTTAGAAATGGAATGTGCAACTGGGTTTTGCATAAGTTTCCATGCAAAACATCCAAGCAGCCACTTAACAATCATGTTAATCTTGTAATAGCTGTCAATCAAACGACTGGTAGGATATCCTAACTTTATGGAAGAGAAAACTGAGACTCAAGGATTTACTCCTAAAAGCCAGCAGCGAGGTTGAGCCAGCACTTGAGTCCCCTGTACCTTCCTGGCAAATACTTTCCAAACTCCATTGTGGTGATGGAATTGTGGTTTCATGGAAAGAAGTTAGTCTATAATTACTCTTGTTATAGATTCAATCATTTTACTCTAGGCCTTAATATAATGGAGAATAACTGTTAAAATTTTTTTTTTAAAGAGAGAGGGACAGTGAGAGAGACAGAAAGAGAGAAACAACTTTATTTAGTTTTTCACATGGCCTTAGTTGCTCCAACACTTAGTTGTGTACGTGGTGCTGGGGTTTGAACCCGGGTCCTCATGCTTGCCAGGCAAGCGCCAAAACCGCTGAGCCACCGCTCCAGCCCCCTGTTAAAATATTTTTGAAAAGCTTCCTAACTTGTGTCCTCTTATTGACAGGGCAGTTTCTCTTTATGTACACCATATATGTAGTGCCTCCTTATCTGTAGTTGAATTAGAGCTGGAAAGGAGGATACTACATAGAAGTCCTAGCCATCCAGAAAGGAGAAATAAAAGAGAAGCCTGCTCTTTGTGGCCCTATGGAGAAGGAAGGAAGTAGAACAAACCAAGACAGGTTCTCATTCATATGTCCTTTCTTCACATGTATTCTTCCTTTTCACCAGAGCAGATTCGGTTCAGAGAGCAATGGAGCTTCTGAAATGTTGAGACTCCATTCTTCCAGACATGACATGGAAAAGGGCAGTAGGCTCTTGAAGTTTGTTCTTCAGTTCACTCAGTACCAATATATGGTATAGGAGTGCACTTGGATGCAGATGGAGAGTCCAAAAAGGTGAGCTTGGGGCAGCACTGCTGGCTCTCCATGGCCTGAGCACAGCGTACAGGGCAACTAGAAGTTGCCAGCAGCCCAGCTGAGGTCTATGGTTGGAAAAGAGGTTTCAGTGTAACCAGTCTTTTGAGATAAATGTCCCGCACCCCAACTTCCATAGTGGGCTCCTGCACATGACTCCCAAAGAATTAGTTACGACTGAAGAGATGACACCGGGATACATTCTAAATTAGACAATGAAGTACAGGATGTCACACAGATACCATAAAGATGCACACAGATGTCCTCTTCCCTCTACATCACACAGCACTCTCCTCTGGGAGCCACGAGGATGTATTCAATCAATGGTTTGCTGGACACTGTTGGTGGTTAATGAGACTTTGGAGATAATGCAGACAAGATTTGGGGTACAGAAAGGGAAGTGGGCAGAACCCCAAATGATGAAGTATTTTCTCAGAGTCCTGATTAGGAAGTTGAACTTTTTTTTTTAAATATGCCTGCCTGAGGGGCTGGAGCAGTGGTTACGGTGCTTGCCCGGCACGCGCCAGTATGCGAGTTTGAACCCCAGCACCCACGTACACAATGAAGTCTTGAAGCAATGAAAGCCACATGAAGAAACTAAATAAAAAAATTGTTTCTCTATTTCTCTCTCACTGTCCCTCTCTCTTTAAAAAAAATATGCCTGCCTGAGTTTATTTTGGCTTCTCTTGGGACTTAAGTGTACCCTACAGTATTGATAAACCTCCTTTTCCTTCCCTCCCTCCTTCTACCCCCCATAGCTATGTTACTTCAGATTTGGTGAGTCTATTAATTAAACTTGACTAATTTTCATAGTATCATAGGTTTTACTCTAGCTTCCACATACGAGAGGAAAACATTCAACCTTAAGTCTCTGTGTTTGGCTTGTTTCACTCAGCATGAGTTTTTCCATATCCATATACTCACCTGCAAAAGCCATGATATCATTCTTTCTCATAGCTGAGTAGAACTCCACAGGAAGTTGAACTTTGAAATTATCTAAAGGGGACTGATGGCGGATACTGAGGCTTCTAAAGCATGAGGCTTGCAAGTTTGAGGCCAGTTTAGGAAACAGCAAAACACTGTTTCAAAATAAAAATAAAAAGGGATAGGAATGTAACTTAGTGGTAAAGTGCCAATGGATTCAAACCCCAGTAGAAAAACAAAACAAAACAAAAAACAAAACACTGTTTATCCTGAAAAATATTGTAGCAGTTCATTTATTTTTTCCTTTTTTATTGGTGCATTAAAGTTGTACATAATGACAGGATCTGCTATTCCATATTCATACACATACATGATATAAGAATATAATATCCCTCCAGCACTCCTTCCTCCCATCCTCTTGTACCTTGCTTCTGCAGTTTTTTTTTTAAGAGAGAAGGACAGTGAGAGAGAGAGTGAGACAGACAGAGAGAATCAATTTTTATTGAGTTTTTCACATGGCCTTCATTGCTCTGACACTTAGTTGTGTACGAGGGTGCTGGGGTTTGAACCCGTGTACTTGCACATGCCAGGCAAGCACCGTAACCACCAAGCCACCGCTCCAGCCCCTGCAGCAGTTCTTTTAAAAAAGCCACAAATTTTTTGACTCTCCATCTACAAAGAGGTTAGAAGTCTAGGTTCCCTTTCCCTTTCCTTTAATCCAAGTAGACTTGTGACTTCTTCATCCAAAAAAAGTGTAGCAAAAGTAACAATACATGACTTCTAAAGCTAGGTAATTTTGAAATGTCGTCATGGACACTTAGACATTCACTCTTGGAGCCCCTGAGCTACCATTAAGAAGGCTGTCTGATAGGACACTGCATATTTTGAGGAAGCCCACGCTGCATGCTGGGGTTGCTTGTAGGTGCTAAAGTGGACAGCCCCAGCTGAGCAGAGCCCTCAAGCCATCCCAGTTCTGGTGACAGGTATGAGTGAAGATAGTCAGATGATCCTGGCTCCTAGTAGTCAAATCACCCCAAGTCATTCAGGCCTTTCCAGTTGAGGCCCTAACAATGGGGAGCACAAACAAGTCCCAGAGGTACTGACTAAACACCTGACCCTCAGAATCTGAGGGCAAACAGAATAGTTGTTTTATGCTACTAAGTTTCAGGCATGCTTTATCATGCCCAAAGATTTATAATGAAGCAAAAAGAACTAGGACAACAGATAAGAACTGGGAGTGAAGAAGCAGATCAGTTACAGAAAAATACAAAACCATTTTCTTTGGCTAAACCTGGCTTGAAAGAAACCATTATCCCACCACAGGTGACTAAATACATTGTAACACTTTCAGCTGTTAGTGACATCTATTTTATCTATAAATGCTATATAATAGAAAATGTTTCAGTTCTCAGGAAGAACCAGACTAGTCCAAAAGGAACTGGAGTAAGGCATCATTCCCCTGCTAGGAACTAACACTCTCATGGTGCCATTCAGACTTGCTCATAAACCCATCTTGCCTTTTTCTCTTGGTGCATGGTACATAATAGGTATTCAGCAACTTTTGGGAGTAACTGATAGGTCCACACAGTCAGGGGAGAGAGAAGATATTCAGACAAAGCAAAGGGATCAGGGTGAGGTACTGAAGTCAATCAGGGAGACCAAAGGGTGTTGCCTGCACCTCACTGTCCATCCCTCCCATCCATATGCCTTTGTTTGACATGAGTGCACCCACACCTTTAGGTGTTTAATTAAGCTGTTCTCATTATCTGAAAAGTTCTTTTCCCATTTGCTGATGAACTCTTGCTCATTGGTCAAAACTCTAGCTCCATTCTCTGTTGCTTCCTCTGACACTGTCCCACTCGAAGTGGAACTAATCACTCCATACCACTTTCTTGCAACACTTCCCACAACTTTATCTACTGCTTGAGTGCCTAGGTGCCACACACTAGATCAGAAAAGAAAACTGCTGCCCTTGAGGAGTCTGTCTTACTACAGGGAGAGACATCTAAAACCAGTCACAAGATCTGTACAGAGGCATGGCAGGATATTGTGGAAAGACCAAGTTTCTTCAGGTGGAAATCAGGAAGTGCCACAAGCAAGGTGACATTTGAGGTAGTGCTTTAAACTGAACTAAGAGCCTGCAAGTGGGAAAACGCAGGATCACAACTGAAAAGGTTTCAGAATCACAGAAGTAATAGGAACATCATGTCAGGTCAGCAGCCCTTCCAACTGCTGGAGAGTTGCTACTCAAGTTAATCCAAGTCCTCGTTTTACAACACCTGAAGCTTCTCAGTCTTCCCAACAACATTAGCTATTTATATTACAAAGTATCTAACATTTGAACAATGAATTCATTTAAAAAATATGAGTAGATAATACATGAAAATGTATTCCAACTCAGTGGCAATCACAAAATCCAAATCAAATTGTCAAGTATTTTTAAAAATTATAATGTCTAGTATCAAAGAATTATGGAAACCAAATCTATCCTTTCTCAGAGTCAATTTGGTATGATGTATCAAAAGTTTTATGAGTAAGTGTATCCTTGGAATTAGAAATTCCCTTTATAGGAATTCATCCTAAGGTTAAAAGCCCTTGCTTTAAAGATCACAACCACATTACTTAAAATTGTGAAGGGCTGGGGCTATAGCTCAGTAGCAGAGCATGTGCTTAGCATGTGTGAGGCCTGGGTTCAATCTCCAGCCCTAAAAAATAAATGCAATAGAGTAAGATAGTAAGGTACCTAAATGTCCAAAACAGGAGTCAAATAAAGTTGGTACTGCAATAATTTTAACAGTTACCATTTAGCGATTGCTTACAATGTGCCTGGCATTATGATTTGTGTATCATCACTGTTGAAGTATGTAGAATGAGACTTTCCTAGTTGCCCCACAATTGGTAAATAGACCCCACAGCTAATGACAGAAAGAAGGTGAGTTCCTAGAAGATAAAGAGAGAAGTCCAGTAAGGGGGGTTGAGTTTATTCAAGTACTTTTAAAAAAGTTACAGTATGAGATCTTCTATAAGCCACCACATGTGTCCCTGTGCTGTCTTCCTCTGTCATGGTCCCCGAAAGGAAAGGATGGGGGAGGGGAAAGCTTGGACCACTTGACCTAGTGGATTCTAAGATAACCAGTTAGAGAACAGGGGTAGGGGGAAAAAAGAGAGAGAGAGGGAGGGTGAGAGGGAAAGGGGGTGGGAGAGAGAGAGAGAAAGAGAGAGAAGGAAGGAATGAATTGAGGCATGGATTTTTAAAGACTGCAATACCTGGAGCATATCTACTTAGACAGTTACTTATAGATTAGCCCTGCACCAATTTGGACAGAGGAAGGGGGAAATGGAGCATGAAGTGGCAGTAATGGAGTCATCCCACTGACATGGACACGAGTCCCCTGGGTTGAATACCCAGGGGACTTAAGCTGGCCTTAAGCTCTCTTGATAGTTTCCCCCCAAAAAGGACAGTAGCTGGGGGAGAAGGGAAGTAAAGTAGGGAAGGAATGGCCTGAAAGAGACTGGAAGAATTTAATGCCAATTTATTTCTCCAGGACAGCAGAACACTTAGTGAGACCATCCTCAAAAGAATTTACAAGCTAGTGTGGTGATGCATGCCTATAATCCCAGGAGCTTGGGAGACTGAATCAGGAGGATCACAAAGCCAGCCTTAGCAACTTGGCGAGACCCCAAGCAACTTAGTAAGACCCTGTCTCAAATTAAAAAAAAAAAAAAGCCTGGGGATATAGTTCAGTGGTTAAGCACCCCTGGACTCAACCCCTGCTATCAAGAAAAAAAAGAACTTACAAGCATGAGTGAGGTGTATACACAGTAAATGCTATCAAGGAGAATCCAATGTTACTGAAAGCTTGGTTCTTGTCCCCAATCCAATAATGAAAAAGGTTTATTGCTTTGCTAGCAAAGGAAAAACACAGGGGACTCCAGTCCCAGAGGCTGTGATTCTGCCGTTCAGGGAGAACAGAGGAGTTTTAAATGCTACATTCCACAGGTTCTCTGTCCAGAGTCGTCATTCTCTTGTTAATTTGGTAGACAGTCACTTCTGAGGTCCTCCCTACCCACCTCCCAAAGTCTGAATTATGTCTTCGTTCCTGTGCTGGGTGTGTGCCCAAGGACAGAGAACTCTGTCCAGAATGAGGAACAAAGGTAATCCTGTTTCCCCTAAGATTGCAGAGGGGGAGAGATTAGCCAGGAGGAAGGAGAGAGGAAGAAAAAGAAACATGCCATTTTTTAAAAAAAAGTTGCAGTGGCAGAGCAGCAAGAGGCAAATTCAAAACATAAAGTGGACCACTGTTACACCAACAGTAGCCAGTTAAATGTCAGTTACCCTTGTTCCTTACCCTTTTGCCCATCCTGACACACCTGAACCACTGGAGCCTAGAAAGGTGCAGCGAAGAAATATCAGCAAGAGACTATGTCTCCTCCCACCCCACACTCTCCAAAGCGGGTCACAGAAAAGAGGAGCAGAGAAAAATTAAACCAAATCTATGTTTCGTATCCTTGAGTCACTAGCCTGGCCAGCAATGTTAGATACACTGAAACTTGTTTTGTTTTGTTTTGTTTTAAGAGAGAGGGACGGTGAGAGAGAGAAAGAGAGAATCAATTTTATTTGACTTTTCATGTGACTTCTGTTGCTCCAAGACCCCTCTGGGTACATGGTGCTGGGGTTTGAACCCAGGTACTTAACACATGCCAGGCAAGCACGGTAACTACTGAGCTACCACTTCAGCCCTGAAACTTTTATTTACTGTGTTGGGGATTGAACCCAGAGATGCTCTACCCACTGAGCCAAATCCCCAGTCTTTTCCATTTTTTATTTTGAGTCTAAGTTGCTGAGGGTCTTGCAAAACTGCTGAGGCTAGCCTCAAATTTGTGATCTTCCTGCCTCCAGGCACCAGCATCCCTGGCTGATACAAACATTTAAAAGAGGGACTTTCAATAATCCAAAGTGACCAGAAGGTTGTGGGACTCAAGGTTGCCTAAGGTTATTATCACAGGATCTATCCCCAGAGCAGTTTCACAAAGCATAGTTGCAAGTTCTGAGAAAAACAAGATAATTCATGTTTGCATCCCTCTGAGCTATAACTTATTCAATTAACTTATTAAAATTACTATTATCTTCATTTTACAGAATAGGAATTTAAAGCTCAGAGAGATTAACTTGTCCAAGCCCACAAAGCACATGGCAGGATTAGTTTGGATTCCAAACCAGGGCTAACCTCCCCTCTATGCTTTTTACAGTTCTTTGGGGATTTTTTTCAAAATAGGATCCAAAGCACATATTCTCAGGGATCTGCAAATCTACTTCATAATTTTTCTTTCAGTATTGAAGTCTTTATCTCAAAGGTGATTTTTAAAATACATAAAGTATAGACTTGTATATCTGAATGATCACCTTAGAAGTAAATGCTGCTCCTTGATTGCCAAAAGTGCAATTTAAATTTTACCAGTACCAGCACCAAGTTCTTTAATTTTCACGCACTAATAACTAGTAGGGAGAAGACAGAGGTCACAATACATAATTACTATGATTATATCAATTAAAAGCCAAATGACCTGCTACAGAAATCAATATTTCACTACAGTTAAAACATAAAAACAATGGGACACAGAGAAGAGGATTGGTGCCAAACACATTTTAAGCACCAATTTAACTCCAGCAAAATTACTAGTGTTAATGTAAATTATATTGGTTTTGAAGTTTTATATTTAATTTGTAAATGTGTGGCCTTATCATTGTGGCGGAGCTCTAAGTACCTGTTTACAACTCATAGTTTTTATTTATATATATTTTGGTAAAATAATAAAAATAAATCAACATCAAGAACTTGTGAAAATGTTTAAAGTATTCTTTCTTTGCACATACTTGAGACGCTTTGCATTATGCCAATGTGCTTAAATGGTTATTAAAAACCATGTCTTAGAAGACCATTTTGGGATGGGCATGGTGGCACACACCTGTAATCCCAGAGACTCAGAAGGCTAAGTCTGGAGGATTGCAATTTTGAGGACAGCCTGAGCAACTTAGTGAGACCCTTTCTTGGAAAAAAAAAAAAAAAGGGAAATGTAGCTTGGTGGTAGAGCATTCCTGGGTTCAATCCCCAGGACTAAACAAATATTTTTTTAAAATAGGGATTGAAAGGGTGGTAAAATCCCTCTCATTCTGTAAAACATACAAAGTACACGTAAGTACAGAAAAACAATGAGTAGGAAATACACTAAAATGTTAATATGCCTTGGTACCAGTGTTGCAAGTGCTCCTTATTAATATTGCTATTTGTTTTTTTGTGATCTTCCTTGTTCACAGTAGCCTTGTTACTGGAGTGAAACTTAAGGTATGAAAAGTCTCAAAAACTTGCTAAAACAGTCTTTCAATCAATTTTAGCTGATGCTTTTTTTTTTTCCTCCAGGGAAATGTAACTAGTCCTAAAGTAATATTTGTTCAAAACTTAAAAGTATATGAAGTACTAGTCAATTAATAACTTCCTATGGTTCAGGTACCAAGGTTACAGGTGAACAAAGGACCCCAGGAACTCCAGAGTCTCCTGGTCCACAGGGAAGTACAAGCCAACAATGACTGAGTGGTAACACTGTGGAAGAGTAACGCAGGAGGAGCCAGCATCTTCACAACTCATTTTGATGGGACAGCCAGGCCAGAAATGTTGCCACAAGGTGTCACACAACCAAGTCTCAAGAACATATGAGCAAGGCTGAAATGGCAGATTATACTTCAAATAAAATTCAAACAAACTTTGTACTCACTGACCACCCTGGACCCATCCCTTCTGGTCTCCCGCCTGGTCTTTGCCATCTGTGTGGTGTGTATTACCTGGCATTATACTTCAAGCTGCTTCCCCAATAAGACTAGAAATGCTGAGGGAAATACCATGTACACAGTAGACTCTTACCATTTGTTAATGACTGTATCTTCAGGTAGACTTCTAACAGGCTTTAACCAAAACATGTTATAGACTCTGTTGGTATCCAAAAGAGTATGCATGCATTCCGACTATACTCAATTTTTTTCCTGTAGAAAGTTGTGTTGAAAATATCAAAGCAACAAGCTGGGTGCAGGGGCACATGCCTATAATCCCATTGACTTGGGAGGCTGAGGCAGGAGCATCCCAAGTTCAAGGTCAGCCTCAGCTACCTAGTGAGATCTTGTCTCAAAAAAAAAAAAAAATTAAAGGGTCAGGAGTATAGCTGAGTGATAAAGCACCCCTATGTTAAATCTCTAGAACCATGGAAAAAAAGATCAAAGCAACAGGCTCATTTCTATAATTATAATTAATTATAAAGTTAGTCTCTCTGATGTATACAAAATTTAGCACTTTATCTTGCTCTTACAAGCTCCAAATGGCACTTTCTTTCCAAGGCATGCTAAGAAAAGACTGTCTGCCCA
Source organism: Aplodontia rufa (assembly GCA_004027875.1). Classification (NCBI taxonomy): domain Eukaryota; kingdom Metazoa; phylum Chordata; class Mammalia; order Rodentia; family Aplodontiidae; genus Aplodontia; species Aplodontia rufa. The sequence goes on along the minus strand of PVKS010000654.1, from coordinate 102,869 downwards.
AGAAATCTTCCAAGTGAACCGTAGTGATGGTTAAGGAAACCTATTATGGCTCATCAGATTGGGTGAAATGCTCAGAAGATGTATCACCTGTATGACATACCAGACACGTATTGAATAAATGGAAATAACATAAATGTCTAACCAGGTAGGATGTGACCATAAGGCATGGCACATTCACTCAAATCATATTTTACATGTCTAGGACTTACTTTAAAATGTTCCAGTAAAGAAAAGAAAAAAAGAAATACTAAAACGGATAGACAAAACAAATGCGATGAAATCTTTATAATATTTGAAACCAAGTTCATCTGTTATTTATTATACCATTTTCTTACTCTGCTATATGATCAAAAATTTTAATAATTAAAAACTGGGGGGGGGGAGGAGGAAGAGGAGGAGGAGGAGAAGCAGCAGCAGCAGCAAACTATAAAAGTAGGAGTAGGGCTGGGGACAGAGCTCAGGGGTGGAGTGCCCTGGGTTCAATCCCCAGTACTCCCAGGCAAAAAGAAAACACACACACACACACAAACACAAACAAACAAAAACCAAAAAATAAATGGCAAGTATCTTGCTTATTATAACTGGAACCCAACAAGTGGCACCAGGCCTGTACCATGCTCTCAGTGAGATGCTCACACTACCGTGAAAACTGCTCATAATCTAATGAAGGGAAAGTCACAAACCCAATGTGAGCCTGCTAAACTAGAGGTGAGAAAAGTGCCATGGAAGCCAGCCCAGAAGAAGACTCTCCTTGGAGGACTGCAGGGGAGGATCTCTGAGTTTGAAGGGTTCCCACTTTTGGGGAAGCTTTTGCATTTCAAACCACTCTCAGACATGGGCTCCAGGATCTCACACATTGATCTTGAGATCCCTACCACATACAAATTTCCCATGGACTGGCCAAAGTCACCTTCAAACAGGTCACTGGCTTCCCTGACATCAGAGGACCTTGAGATGTTCCTTTCAGGAAAACTTAACTCCCTAGCACTTGATACCATATCTAGCTTGGGAACTTCACCTACATTCTGGCACTGTAATCTGAAAGAATGTGAAGATACCCATGTTGCTGATCAGAGCTCCTGTGAAAGATTTAGTAAATACAAATCAACATTATCCCATACTGTCACCTTCCCCAATACTAAATACCTGCTCTGGGCTGGACACTGCACAATAATTTACTTCACACATTATCCTAGTAAATTCTCAAACTCATTGAAATAAGCTGCATTATTCTGCTCTCACAAAGAAAGAATGATCAGAAAATTAATCTTCTCAAGGAACCCAAAGGCCCTTGAAACACCAAGAGAGAGGCCTTCTGAAGAGAAACACTGTCGACACACCAGGGACATTTCACATGGAAGAAGGGCTGTCTGTGTGGCAAGACTTGTGTGTGATGTCCTCATCAATGGAAGTCATTCTACCCCCTCAGCTCTCCACCTACCTGCCAAAGCTCTTTTGGCTTTCTACTACACACTCCCCATGCTGGATGGATTTAATAGTCCTCCCATCCCACGTGCACTACTTCTTTCCCACTCAACATGCTGTATTACTAATCTTCTGAGTCCAGGTTGGGTCCCCACCTCCTATTCCAGGAAGCTCCTCTATCTTCTTCCATACACAGAGCTCTGGCCTTCACGCATCTCTCACTGCCTGGATCACAGAACTCCATATAAGGGGTCATTCTGTTTCACATGAGCACTTCTGATCTCTCTAGTCTGCAAATTTCTCTAAGGCAGGGTTGAGTACAGACTTATTCCATCAGGAAGAGAGAGAATACAACACATTCACAAAATTAAATCTGGAGGCAGGCAAGAGCCCACCAGGGAACCTGCACTTCTCATAAACTCCAAATTATGATATCCCATCATCCACTTCTAGCTAAACAAAGGCCAGCCGAAGACAGAAACACCAGAGCTGTTTCATTAAGTGAAGTAGCAGGCTTGCTTCCCTGCTCCATAGGACTTCACTGCCTTTGGTCCTTTGACATTGCTGAAAGAATTTTCCACAATCATTCAAGGTTGTAGCAAATTCCATTCTATCTTCTCTCTTAGAGATATAACAAGCCCAAATACTTCACTGAACTGGATGATTGGGAGATGCTGGAAACTTTAAGAAATGATGCCTAGTGGGAGGTCTGGTCATTGTAGGTCTGTGCCCTTGAAGGGACTGTTGAGACTTCATCCCTTTCCTCTTCCTCTTTTCATTCTAGCCATGGGTGAACGGAATTCCTCCACAATGTGCTCTAACCATGATGGGCTGCCTCACTACAGGCCCAAAAGCAATGAGGTCAACAGATCATGGACTAAAACCTCCAAAACTGTGAGCCAAAACAAAACTCTTCTCTTTATAAACTGTTTACCTCAGGTATTTGTTATAGAAGTAGAAAGATGGCTCAATACAGCCTGTATACAAAAATCCCAGTGAATGAGCCCTGAAACAAACACCCTAGAATAAGTGAGCTTAGCAGCAAGATCGTAACATAGAAAATGAAAGCCCAGCCGGGCACACACCTATAATCCCAGTGGCTCAGGAGGCTGAGGCAGGAGGATCACAGGTTCAAAGCCAGCCTTAGCAATTTGGCAAGGCCCTGTCTCAAAAATGCAAAACAACGCCCCTACCCCAAGAAGCCTACTAATGCTTACGCAATCATTTAACGCTGGAAAATTTACAATCTTGTCCAAGTGTGCACACACACAAACACACAGACACACACATATGAACACTTATAGCTGTTGAAGGGAAGAAACATAGAAGAATCAAGAGTCTAGGGGTAGGGAGGCGGGGGTGACTCTGGATTAGAATTAAATGCATATCATATTGCATATCTAAGATTGTACAACAACTCAACTACTTAATAAAATGGGTCAATGGTGAAGTGCCCCTAGGTTCAATCTGTGGTTAAAAAAAAAAAAAAGAATAAAGAAATCTCAACATAGTAAAGATGTTATTGCTTATGAAACTGATACATAGGTTTTTGTTGGTTTTTGTTTTTGTTTAAGAGAGAGGGACAGTGAGAGAGAGAAAGAGAGAAACAATTTTTATTTAGTTTTCCATGTGTTGTGTACGTGGTGCTGGGGTTTGAATTCACGTACTCGCACCTGCCTGACAAGCACCATAACAAGCAAGCCACCACTCCAGCCCCAATACACAGGTTTAATGAATGTAATTCCCATCAAAATTGCAGAAAGACTTTGTTTTAGATATAAACAAGATTATTCAAAATTTGTTTTGAAGGTAAAGAAAGCAGAATAAAAATACTTTGAAAAATTTTAAGTGTTCTATTGCATAGTAGCATGACTATAGATAATGAAAAGGTAGTGTAAACCTTTAAAAAGCTAGAAGGATTTTGAATGTTGTAACCATAAAGAAGTGATAGTTATTTGAAGAGATTGATCCATTTACCCTGATTTGACTATTATATAATATATACATGTATTAAAATATCACATGGTACCCCATAAATATGTACATGTTTTATGTGTCAATTTAAATATGTCAGGAGCCAGGCACAATGGTACGTGCCTAGCATATGTGAGGTACTGGGTTCAATCCCCAGTAATGAAGTGGGAGGGGAGAAAGAGACAGAATAAAGTAGAATAATAGAATCAGTCTAATAGATTCTAAGGTTTATCATGCAGTTAGTAAGAAACAGACCCACACAAACATGGTCAACTGAATTTTGACAAAGGTGAAAAAGCAAATCAATGGAAGAAGAATAACTTTGTCAAAAAATGGTGCTAGGGGGTTGGGGATTTAGCTCAGTGGCAGGGCGCTTGCCTAGCACACGCAAGGCCCCGAGTTCGGTCCCTAGCCCCGAAAAAAAAAATGGTGCCAGAACACTTCAGCATTTATCAGTCAACAAAAGAAAACATCCCTATTCTCAGTCTCACATTTTATATAAGAATTAACTCAAAGCAGATCATGGACTCAAAGGAAAAGTATAAAACCGCAAAATGTTCAGGGAAAAAACCCCAAAAACAAAACAGGAGAGCTGAGCATTGCAGCACACACTGAAGTAGGAGGAGCGCAAGATGAAGGCCAGTGGAGACAACTTAACAAGCCCCTTTTACAAGAGTGGAAAAAAAAGGTTAAAATATTTTTTGAAGGGTTGGGGACGTAGCTCAGTGATAGAACATGCAGCATGTGCAAGGCTCTGAATTCCATCCCTGGTAAACACAGACACACACACACACACACACACACACAGAAAGCTGATAAGCCAAACTTCATCCATATTAAAAACTCTGAAGACCTTGTTATGCAGATGAAAAGATAGTGACAGACTGGGAGAAACTATATGCTAATCACATATTCAACAAATGACTAGAATCTTAAACATATAAGGAATTCTTAAAACTCAATAGTATCAAAAAACAACCCATATAGAAAATGGGCAAAAGAAGAGCTATTTGACCAAAGAGGATATAGAGTTGGCAAATAATCTATGAAAAGATGTTCACTATCATTACCTATAGGGAAAATGTAAATTAAACCTAATGGGTAAATACTTAAATAAACAAATTGTGGCATATCTATACCACAGAATACTACTTAGAAATAAAAAAATTACTGATAAGTGCAACAAGAATTATTATGCAACAGAAAATTATTATGAATTAAAAAAAGCCAATTCCAAAAAGTTATATACTGCTTGAATCTATTTACCTATCACTGGCAAATGACAAAATCATAAAAATGAAGAGCAGGCCAGAGATTGTCATGGGTTAAGGATGTGGTGTAGATGGGATAGTAGATAGGATGTGACTATAAGAGAGCAACATAAGGATGCTGGGTGTGGTGGCACACATATGTAATCCCAACTTGGGAGGCCGTGACAGGAGGATCATAAGTTCAAGGCCAGTCCCAGCAACTTAGCAAGACACTCAGCAATTTATCTAGACTATCTCAAAATAAAAAATAAAAAGGACTGGGGATGTGGCTCAGTGGTTGAGAACCCTTTGGTTCAAGCCTCAGTACACAAGACAAACCAAGAGAGAAGTGCAGCACGAGGGATCTTAAAGATATATTCCATATCTTAACTGAATCACTGTCAATATCCTGATTGTGATATTCTATTAGAGTTTTGCAAGATGTTATCATTAGGAAAAACTGGGCAAACCATACATAGATCTCTCTTTACTATTTCTTATAACCAGATGTTTAACTATAATTACCTAAAAATAAAATGTTTCTTAAAAAAAAAACTCAGGCTTTGAGACAAAGATAACTTTGGGCATGTCACTTCCCTTCTAATAGGGCTAAAAGAATTAAAGAAAGATATCAATGGTCTATGCTGGACATGGTGGCACCCACCTGTAATCCCAGCTACTTGGGAGGCTGAGGCAGAAAGATCAAAAGTTCAAGTCCAGCCTCAGCAACTTAGCAAGAACTTAAAAAAATTTTTAAAAAAAAATAAACAAACCACTGTCTAGAGAGTACCTGGCACAGAATATGGCCCAACAGATGGCTATTAAAATGATAATCTTAAGAGTCTTGAAATGGGAATGGAAAATTGTAAAGCAAAATATATTTAGATGATAGTGCTAATAGATCTTATTGAAAGATTAGATGGGGGACAGTGTGTGACAGAGACTCAAGGATGTCTCTTCAGTTTCTCATTTAAGCAAGTTAGTGGCACCATTTGCTGAGCAGAAGTGGGGTGAAAAAGAGAGAAATGAAGAATGGGTGTGGTGGATTTGGGTTGACTGGGAGATATTCAGATAGAAAAGCCTAGTTACGCAAACCTGGAGTTCAGAACATAACTCTGGGATGGAAATTAACTTGATAATTACCAGTATGCAAATGATAGTAGAAGCCAGGACAATGGCTTCGCAAGATTGCGAAGGGGCAGAAAGCACACAGCCACTGTTACTATAGAGCTACCTGACTAAAGGAGGTCAGTCTAGTGAAGGAGATGTAGAATGGCCAGAAAAGGAGAAAAACCAGGCAAAAACGGTGTTGCTCAAGACAAGAGGAAGATGTTTCAAGAATGAGTGGTCAACTGTGACCAATCACTAAAGAGATCAACTGTAATGAGGAATGAAAAATCACCCTCTGAATTTAGTGACCTGGTGTTATCACTGAAGGCTTTTTTTTTTTTAAGAGAGAGAGAGAATCAATTTTATTTAGATTTTCATGTGGCTTTCATTGCTCTGACACCATGTGTACATGGTGCTGGAGTTCGAACCTGGGTCCTTGCACACGCAGGGCAAGCGCCATAACTGCTGAGCCACTGTTCCAGCCCCACTGGTGCCTTTTTTGACAACAGCTTTGGTGAAATGACAAAGAAGGTTTGGACAGGAGCTGGTTGAGGGGGAGGTGGGAGTAATGAAGACAGTATAAACAACTATTAACAAGTTTAATCCTGAAGGAGAAAGACAAGTAGGAGGGGCTAGGATACAAAGGGGGAATTCTGTTAAAAAGAAGTTATACTGGGTTGGAGCTATAGCTCAGCTATTTCAGTGCTTGCCTCGCACGTGCAGGGATGCTGGTTCAAACCCCAGCACCATGTACACAAGTAAGTTTTGAAGCAACAAAACACAAATGGAAGACTAAATAAAACTTAATTCTTTCTCTTTCTCTCTGTTCCTCTCTTAAAAAAAAAAAAAAAGAAGAAGAAGTTACGCTTGTTTCAGGCCATAGTGGTGCATGCCTTGAGAGCCTAAGGCAGGAGGATCACAAGTTTGAGACTAGGGCCTCAGCAATTTAGCAAGGCCTTACGCAACTTGGTGAGACTGTCTCAAAATAAAAAATAAAAATGGCTGTTCTCAGTAGTTAAGTGCCCCTGGGTTCAATCACTGGTACCAAAAATAAATAAAAGTTTAAAAAATTATGCTTAAATGATAATGGAAATGAGTAGGTAAAGGGGAGAAGTTAGATTCATGACAGAGAGAGTAAGAACTGGGCTGGAGCGGTGGTTACAGTGCTTGCCTAGCATGGATGAAGACGCAGGTCTGAATCCCAGCACCACATACACAATGAAGTGTTGGAGCAACGAAAATCATATGAAAAACTAAATAAAACTGATTCTTTCTCTCTCTCACTGTCCCTCTCAAAAAAAAAAAAAAAAAAAAGCAAGAATTATCTTGTAGGGAGTAGAGAATACGATCCCAAGCATAGGTAGTAGGATTAGCTCAGAGAAAAGGGGCTTCAAATCTACTCTTAGAAGAGGGGAAAAGGAAAGGTACCATGTAGATACCAAGTTTGGAAATCTGATTACAATGTATGCCAATGCCTATTTCTTAATCACTTCAATTTTCTTTATGAAGAAGGCAGGTTATTAGCTAAATCTGAATGAATGGATTGATTTTTATTCCCAGAACCTAATACAGCATGTAGGACACATATACTTAATAAATCTGTTTAAAAAATTTGTAAAAATTAACATTTCCTTTATGCAGGTGTTCATCAGAATCTATATAAAAATTTAAAATTCGTCACTAGGGGGCAGTGTTGTTACCAATCTTCTTAATCACTAAATCTTTTAACAATCAAAATTAAATGAAAGCTATAGTGCAGCGTATGTTGTAAATTTTTTTTCTGCCAAGAAAATCCTGTTCAAGTTTTACATGCATGTACATGTATGAGCTCATGAACACACATGAACCTGCACACACCGGGAGGTTGTTTCTTCTATCAGCCTCCCAGTTCAAGCAAACCATAATGGCCCAAGGACTATACTCAGCATTTTCCAGTCTTTTTTTTTTTTTTTTTTTTTTTTGGTAATTCCTCAAGGTAACACAGAAAATAACCAAAAGACGTTTACAGTTTCTTGTGATTAGTCAATTAGAAGACTGATGAGGGAATAAAATCCCTAAAAACCAATCCCTGACATCTGCCATAGCTTCTTCCAAGTTCTTTTCCCTCTTCTATGCCTACCCTTTCCCCAAATTAAATGAGGTAGTTTTTAAAAAACAATTTTAAATAATTGCAACGTATTTCATAAATTACTTTCCTCCTTATCTCATATGCTTGAAGTATTCTTATAATGAAAATTTGTCAGTCCACAATACCATATGCCTATTATGCGTATCAGAAGCAGAAGCTCTGGGGCTGGGAAATACTTCTTTCCAAGTTTTGGTCTAAAGAATTTGGGACTCTAACAAACCGAGGAAACGGGCAGAATTCTAACTTAACAAAAGTGCGCAGAAATTATTTTTTTAAAAAGGTTAAATGTAAAGTCAGGCTGCTCTCCAGAAGTTTAGGGTTGCACAAACAGACTATTAAAACCAGAGGAACTGAACTCCACAGTGGAAGAGGCTTCTGGTTGCACTACTGGAACACATCATTCCTAGCCTAAGAAAAGCTATCACTGGGGGCTGGAGTGGTGGCTCAGAGGTTAAGGTGCTTGCCTGATGTGCGTGAGGATGCGGGCTCATACACCAGTACCACATACATAACAAAGCATCGGAGCAGCAAAAGTCACATGAAAAACTAAATAAAATTGTTTATCTCTTTCTCTCACTGTCCTTCTTTTAAAAAAAAAGAAAGAAAGAAAAGCTATCACTAGTTTAGTCATATGCCTTATGGGTTGGGGCCACAGAAAATATGGGGAAAGTGAGAGGCTGAGGTCATCATATGTCTCCAGATGATAAGTAATTCAAATGGGTGAAAAGGTGCTCCACACAGAAGTCTCCATTCAAACTTGGTTATTTTGAGCTAAAGTTGTTTTTGAACAAAAATACCTCAGAAATGGTTCACAGAGTCTGGGCAAAGAGTTGAAGCAGTCATCAGCCAAATGTAGATACACTGTCAACTTTTTTGCAAGCTGTTTCAAAAACAAAGATCTTTAGGGTAGTGTTCTAATTTGAGAATTAAGGATCACATTTTTTTTTAACTGGACACTCTATTCCACTAGCTGATATGGTATCTACTTTTACAGATAATTTTTGGATGTTCTTTGGAACAAGTTTTTTTTATTTATAAAAATGTTAATAGCAAATTACTCCTCCTTAGCCCTAATAAAAACATTAAATTTGTCTAATGAACTGATCCACCCCTGAACAAGAAAAGTTTCTTAGTAATTATAATAATTAGGCTACATTAACACCCAAGAAAATAGGCTTTAAAATGGAAGTAAACTCTTCACTGCCTCACCCCTATGTTAAATCTGTCTCCTTTCAAAAGTCACATGCTAAATCCTTAGATTTTTCCCAGCAAATGATCTAAGTAAGAGTCTGATTTCATTGACACAAGCACTCCCCAACAACAACACTTCCTTTGAAAAACAGAATGTCACTTCCTCAGTCCAGAGGCCAGAAGTCCCTTGATTCTGATCTGAGGAGCTAAGGCAGGAAACTGGTGAGCTTCTCCCCCAGGGCCAGCCACTGGTGGGGACAGAGGGCAGGGTGTATTCAGAGGTCCCTTGATGCACTGCAGCTGGAAGGCAAAAAGCTCTCTTCCAGGCTGCGGGAGTGATCCCCAGAGTCCAGCCCCACAAGTCAGTGTTGCAAGAGCATTTCATGGGAAGCAAACAGGCAGAAGATGAGAGACCTTGAGCCTTTTAGTGACCTTACTTCGTTTCTAAATTCCTGATGCTACCCAGGGCCGATTTCAAGCACATCGCAGTAACAGGCACCCTCTTGTACTTTGACCTTACAGGCAAGACACCATCTGGGTTGTGTGCGGGGCGTGGGGTGGGGGGAGGCGCAGAGCCCGAACTCTTCACCGCTCAGCACTAGTCGGTACTACCTTCTCTGATGCTGCCAGTTTCTCACCTAGAGGGGAGAGGCTGTCCCAGCAATTTCAGTAAACACTGTCGGTTAGCACCACCTGGCAACTGAAAACCTTGATCTCTCCCGACCCCAGTCGCCAAGGGCTGCACAACACAAAACCCCGGCCAGTTAGCTAGGACCAAACTGCAGTGTCACCATCGTGGGGCGGGGGTGGGGGACGGTGTATGTGAGAGACATACAGAATAAAGAAGGGGGACAAACAAATGAGTCACTTAATACATGGGCTGCACATGCCGCTGACGCTGCCCATGATGCAGCCGCCGTGGACTGGAAGGAAGCAGGCGGCCACCCGGGAGGGGCGGGCGGAGAAAGGGAAGGGGAGAGGGCGTTGGGCGCCTCGCCCTTTGTGGGGCCGAGCGGCCCGGCCCCACAGCCTACGCCCCCTTTTCCCACCCACTCCCCCGACCCCGCAGGCTGAATCCGCTCGGGGTTACCATGGTCCTCCGACCCCGGGAATCAACTCTCTCGGTCTCCAAAAACAATCGATACAAACTTCGATACAGTATTGAGTTTACAGCGAGGATGGCTGGGGAGGTGCCGCCGACGCACCCGCCTCGCCGACTAGAAGCTGCAGCTTCACCTGCCGCCCCGCCCCTCGGCGGCGCACCTGTGACAGGTGTGCAGGTGCCCCGCACGCCCCGAGCTGCGGGGCGCGCCGGCCGCTCCTCGGCCCCCGAGGCCCCAGGGTCCGCCCTGCCCGCCGCGCGCGGCGCCTCCGGGAGCCCCCAGCTCCTCTGCAGGCCGCGGGACGCCCCCCGCACCCCCTCTGGGCGGCCGCGCCCGTTCGCTGCCAGCACTCACATAGCGCCTCAACTTCTTCTCCGGGGGCGATTTCCTCAGCCAGCCGGTGCACACCACGTCGCCGCCGCCGCTCATGTTGCCCGCCGACTGGAGCCCGCCGCCCGGTAGCGCGGACAAGGGCGCGGGCGCGGGCTGCTGGGTCAGCCGGCCGGCGGTGCGCAGCTCGCGGGGGAGGGGAGGGGCCGGGTGGCCCGCGGCCCCGGGCGAGGACGAGGCGGCGCAGCGCGGGCCCGGCTGCCCCGCGCGCGCCCGCTCCGGACCCTCGCGCGCGCGCGCGACTCGCACTCCCAGGCAGCCCGGCGGGGGCGCCCCAGCAGGAAGGCCGGCGCGCTCGCCACGCCCACAGCCGCCGCGCCCCCAGGAAAGCGGCCTTTGGAGACGCGAACCGCCCCGGCCTGGACCCGAGAGGCCTGAGGATCGGGAGGGGCGGAAAGCCGCTACCAGCCAGCACGCCCCCTGGGTCTAGTATTTTTCTTGAAGCCTAAGCAGCAGGCTGGAGGGGAGACCTCGCCTCTGGGGGTGGTGGTGGGGTGTGTGAAGGCTGCGCACCCGGGATCGCACGTCGAGTTTACGGCCAGGGTCTTCAGGGAAAGGATCCGGGCGCTGCTGGTGTTTCCTATCCATTCCCATAGTTTCAGGTTTCAGCAGGTCAGGTTCTGGCTGAAATTAGTGACCCGCTTCCCTGCAAGAGTTGCATTAACTCTCGCACCGCCTCGGTGCGAGAGGAAAGAAGGAAACCGACCCACTGTGCTGGGAGTGTCTGCATTCATTGTTTACCTGATTGTCTTCACACGTCTACGGATCGGGCAGGCAGCATTTTCACTTTACATATAGCCTAAGGTCTCAATACAATGCAGAACAAAGTTTCTAATTCAGGTGCGGAAAGGGAGAAGGTGGACCCTGCTCACCTGCTTTTCAAAGTGGGAAATTGCTTTAATGGCTGCAGATAACTTGCGAGTCTTTTATAGCCGGTAAACAAAGTCCAGCTGGCTCCGTCCCCACTGCCTCTGGAAAAACAGAATTCAAAAGAAAATTCGTTTGATTTGCAGTGGAGAAAGCAAAAAAATAGTGTATTTTATAGAGAAGTGGTAGGCAAGGCCGTGTAGAACAAGAAATGGACGCCCAAATTCCCAGTTTCAACTCCTTGACACAGGCTACAGACTTCTCGTATGTAAATTGGGATATAATGATACCTCTCTCACTGCACTGTGGTGATGTTTAACTAAGAAGTATGTGGAAGCACACACCTAATAACGACAGCACTTTGGGGATGGGGGGGTGTTAAAATTTTTTTTCCCCTACAGGAGCTTTTTTGTTCGTTTTGTGCACTGCTGGAGAACAAACCCAGGGTCTCAGGTATAGCCAGACACACTGGGCTACATTTCAAGTCTCAGGATCCCTTTTTAACTCATGACTTTACACGTGGCTTTAAAAGGTAAGTCCTGCCCAGTATGGTGGTGCAGGCCTGTAATCCCAGTGACTCAGGAGGTCAAGGCAGGAGGATCACAAATTCACTGTCAAGGGCTGGAGCAGTAGCTCAGTGGTTACCACGCTTGCTTGGCATGCAGGAGGATGCGGATTGGAACCCCAGCACTGCATACACAATGAAGGGTCAGAGCAATGAAAGCCACATGAAAAATTAAATAAAATTGATTCTCTCTCTCTCTCTCTCTCACTGTCCCTCTCTCTTTAAAAAAAATCACAGTCAACCTGAGCAACTTAGCAAGATAATCAAAATAAAAGGAATGGGGATGTAGCTCAGGGGTAAAGAGCTGCTGCATTTGGGCTGGTGTGGTTGCTCAGTGGTTTGAGTACTTGCCTGGCCTGTGCGAGGACCTGGGTTCAAACCCCCAGCACCATGCACACAAAAAGTATCAGAGAAATAAAGGCCAGATGAAAAAATAAAATTGATTTTTTTCTCTCTTCCTCTCTTCTTTAAGAGAGGGAGAGGGAGAGAGAGAGAGAGAGAGAGAGAGATAGATATCCTGGGTTCAATCTCCAGTACTGCAAATGATACGTAAAAATAAAATAAAGGTTGGGCCTCCTCTAACTTCTTATATGTGGACATTAATTAACCCATTTTGTCAATGGGGAGCCGCAGTGCATACAGATGAGCTGGAGAACCAGCATCTTGCACTGCTCCATGTAATCTTAGACTAAAGCTATTTTGTCCACTTCCCTGTCCCTGTGCAGCTAAGATGGTTGTTTCAATTAATTGGTCATCAGTTGGTCCAACAGCTCTTGGTTGGATTGGGGATAGTTCAGCCACTCCAGTCAGCTTATAAAAGTCAATCCCTTATTTTGTTTTTCTAGGCATCCAGAGAGGTGGACAGATCAGCTCCGCTGGATCCCAGATTTCACTGATTATTCAATAATTCAGTGTGCTGCTGGATACAATGTGTAGCCAAAACTATCAGGTTATGAGTGGAATCAGAGCTCCCTTAACCTTTCAATTTAGGTATCCTTAAGCCATACACAAAAGACAGCCACCAGAATCACTGCCATTTTCAACACTGGCTTTAAGGACCTTAAACATCAAAATACTGTGTCTGCCAAATCAATGGGGAAGCGGTGACTCCCAACCAAAATAAAGCTATCCTGACTTCATTCACATCTGAGTCACGGTGCCAAGTCTCCAGAATTGCAGTCTGGAAATCTGCATGGTCTGGCTGCAGCTAAGGTTTGTGATGGGAGTCAGACAGACATATGTCCTATCTTTGGGAGAGTAGTTTCTTTTACATACGCTCTGAATTATATGATTCAGTACTAGACTGGGAAACTGTTCAGCAACAGTTAGTTGAGGTTAGATTGTATTCTGCCAGAAACTCTTTAGGGTCTGATTTTGTTTAATAACAAACCCCTGTGTTGTTATTTACAATTCTGCATGGAAAGAAAAACGTTGGATGTTTTTGAAATGCAACAGTTGAGTTTGGGCTTCAGGAAGTCTTCTGAACACCCCATCCTTTCCCAAAGATCACAAGAAGGGTTCTTCTGAGTGTTCTACTACCCCTGACTCCCATCAGCCCTTCCTCATCACTATGCTGCCCTGCACTGGCTGTCCAGGAAGCCGGGCTGCCGCTGAGGTCCCTGGCTGCAGGCTGGAGTGGCTAGTTTCCTAAACCGGAGAGGCGTGCCAGGCTTGGAAACAGCCCTTGAACAGAACGTTCCTGTCTGGACCTTTACTGAGTCCTCTCCACTCCCTACCTTTTTTTTTTTCTCTCTCCCTGGAAAAATGGAAAACAAATTTTGTGATTTATTTACGTAAAGGCGGGCGCCATCTATTGGAAACATCTGGGGTGACAACCCCTTACAAGTCCGGTAAGGACATGCATCACCAGCCTATAATTTAGGCAATTTTGATTAAAGACCACTGGTATTTCCTGGGGGAATTAATGACCGGCTCCTGGAGTGCTTTGGGCCATTAATTCTATATTCTCATTAAACTCCCAGGAAATGACCATTTACAGGGAGGGCGCATTGCGAAGATTAGAGAAATGCACACCTGGGAGGAGAGCATGGATACCACTTTTGCCCAGTTCCCACCCCCTCTTCTCTCCCCCTTCTCCACAAAGTCTGGGTTCTAAAGAATGCACTGTGGCTTTCAATGTCATCAGCAACAACCCGCATCCGTGCCTGTCTCAGAGTTGAGGGTTTGTGGCAAGTGGCAGGTGCATAGCTGGTGGACTGCTCCAAGAAATGGGTTGGAATGGCTGGAAAGAAAGCTGTCCTCAACTTCACACCGGGCTGGAGTGATTAAATACCACCTTCTCCACGCCTGATGTCAGTGATCACACAGGGGGTAGGGATGGATGTCTGTCCTAGCTCTTCTGCCTTTTCTCCCTTTCAGTTAGGTTGACAGGTCCATTTCAGAGCCGAGGGCTGCTTGCCAACATCAGTGTGACCTGCTGAACCATCTCATTTGGCGACTGTGAGGACACTCACTTCTTAGGCTTATTGAGGTGTGTGCCTCTTGGTTCCTTTAAGCCCACTTTGTTCCCTCCATCAAAGTCCCTTTGGACTTACTCAAGTCAATTCTTGATACCTGGCTGAAGATGAGATGTGGAAGTGGGCTTGAGGTGTGGTTAAAGACTTAACTGGGGTTCCTCCTTGTCTGTAGCTGCAAATAGTCTGAGAATAACTCGACATTAACTGAGCGGGAAATATTTTGGAAATAAACTTCCTTAAAAAGTTTGAGCAAGTCTACTTTCCCAATTTCTCTTTGTGAAAACCAGAACCACTGCTACTTGCTTTTGACAGTTAGGCTCCCGGGACATTGCTGTTGACACTGGAGAGGGTGGGAACATCACTGTTGCTCAGATCCTGCTCAAACTCAATTGCCATATTCTCCCAAGAACTGACTATCCAGGCCCATAGGAAAGCACCTTAGTTCTCCAAACTACATGGTACATACTGGCCCCTTACTCTGTAGAGAGAACTCCTAGCTTAAATTAGTCTAGAAACATACACCAATACCCTTTTTTCCTTAACGTTTATTATTCCTACTCATCTGTGTACTTATCCAGGAACTGTGATCTCCATGAGGGCAGGAATGTGTTCTTTTTGTTTCTGTATCCCTAGAGCTTCCCAGAAAAAGGACCAAGCATACCACAGATGATCATTAATTGTTTGTGAAAAACAAAAAAGGAATCAAGGAATCAACTCTTAAAGGGAAACAGGTGAGGGTTGTGGACCACTGGAGCAGCCAGAACTTTCAGCTGCCTATACCAGAGAGCAGTATCTGTGAAGGTACTTATAAACAACTGGAGTGTTTACACCACATTCACTGGCCAACTGGAAGGGCTAGCAGGCAGAGGGGATCCTATATGTCTCTACTTTTAAAGACAGCTGTAATGCTTGGAGAGTTTCAAAATCAGTGACTCTTGTAGGGCATGGTAGTGCATGCCAGTAATCCCAGCAACTTAGGAGGCTGAAGCTGGAGGACTGCAATTTTGAGGCCAGCCTCAGCAACTCAGAAAGGTTCTAAGTGACTTAGTGAGGCCGTTTCAAAACAAAAAAATAAAAAAATAAAAAGGGCTGGGGATGTGCAGTGGTTAAGCATCCCTGTGTTCAGTCCCCAGTACCAAAAAGCAAAACAAAATAAAAACAAAAATAAACAAACAAAAACCAGTGGCTCTTTTGATTTCTATCCTAAGGTTCCAGAGAGCTAACTCTGTTAACCCTTGTTTTCCAAACCCTGGCACTGTTATAGACTCCTGATACTTTCCTCTCTGGGACCACGAATTGAAGCTTTGTGGTTATTCGTATATAAGGCTTCACAGTTGACAGTTGAGCATCAGCTCTAGCACTGAACCTCTCATATCCAGCAAAGCCAAAGAAATTATGTCCCCCAGTCAATGTGATTTCATCTGACAGGTGTTCATAAATGCCCTTTCCTCCTGCATCAGTTACTTGTAATGTGGCTGTGCAGCTTTGCTTGTCTTTTATTTTTTTTGCAGGGGATCCAAAGGCCTCAGGCAATCATCTGATCTGATCATATTTCTATCTGAGTTACCTCTAATCAAAGATAATTGCCTCACCCATAGCCAGGGAGGTGCTGTTAAATGGTTAAAAACTGGCTCTCTAGTGGTGGTGATAGCTTGATTTATAGTACACCCCAGTTTTTGTGGTGTACGCACCCCAATGCACCCTCCCATGGCCATTTCCAGGCTATCAACTTAAAGTCGTTGAATAGTCAGAAGATGCGCGTAGTACACCATTATTTAGTATTTCCAAAATAAAGACACAGCATACGTAAATGTCTACAGCAGAGATAGTGGTGAAATGAGAAATAATTAGCAATGATGAGATTGGGGTATTCATTCCTTTTATTTATTTAAGAGAGGGACAGTGAGAAAGAGAGAATAAATTTAGTTTTTCCTGTGACTTTTGTTGCTCAGACACTTCGTTGTGTACGTGGTACTGAGGTTCGAACCCATATCCCTGTGCATGCCAGGTGAATGCTGTAACCGCTGAGCCACCACTCCAGCCCATTTTCCTTTTATTTTTTAATATAACTGAATTATTTTATACATCTTAATTTTTTGAACTATCACTGACATAAAATGACATATATCATTTTAAAGGATATAATTCAATGGTTTTTAAATATATTCCTTGACTTGTGTAACCATCAATGCTATCTAATTCCAGACCATTTTAATCACCAGTAAGACACCCTGCAACCATGAACACCCACTTCACACTTCCCCATCCCCTCCCTACTAATGTACTTTTTGCCTCTAGATTTGTCAATTCTGGAAATTTAATATAACTGGAATCAAACACTGTGTGGCCTCTTGTGTCTAACTTCATTTACTTTGACATTTTCAAAGTTCATCCAGTTTGTACATCATTTCTTAGTTCATCATTTTTATGACTGAATAATATTCCATTAAATGGATATACCACATTTTACTTATCCATTTGTCAGTTAATGGACATTTTAGTTTTTGTACTATTTGGCTATTAAGAAGAATGTTCATGTGAATATTTAGAATAAGTTTTTGAATGAATACATGTTTTCAATTCTCTTCAGGTATATACCTGGGTGTGGAACTGCTGGGTCTGCTCAACTTTTTAAGGGACTGGCAAACTACTTTCCCCAGTGGCTGCCCCATTTATACTCCTACCAGCAATATATTAGGGTTCCAATGTGTCCACATCTTCCCTAATATTTATTCTCCATTTTAAATTATAATTTAATTTTAGTAATGTTATTTTTAACAGGTTTGCAAAATACCTCACAGTTGAGCCCTCCTCACTCACAGGCTAGGCTGAGCCAGATCTAGCCCACCAGTGCATATACTGAAGAAAATCCCACCACCTTCTTTCTTGTCAGGTCTTTCTTCTGCTAACAAGAGCAATATTCAACACATTCTAAACTCCCTCTTTTTATACCCTTTTCATAGAAAATTGTACAAAATGTCTTGGATCCCCCCTCTTTGGGAAATAAGGTGAATTTTTTTAACTCCCATCAAGTACTCCAGGCAGAACATGGTGTTTTTCTCCTACATTTGTGTTGAGAATCAAAAATAAACCCAAAATGCCTCTTCCTGACACCCAGATGTATCTTTGGAGGAGCTCTCAAGCTGTTGCTTCAACAGGGCAAACAGCTGTGGTCTGTTTCAACATAATTTGATGTAATCAGGGTTAATTTTGATGATGTAGTAACTCTGAAGACTGTTTTTTAACTGGATTAGTGTTGGGTCAACAATCATGTGGCATTACATTTAGTGGCTGAAACAAAAGCCAGAATTAAAACAGCTTCCCCTTTGCCCCCCTCTAAATGACAGCCCCACTGGGACTAGAAGTTATGAGGCACATTTAACACAATTAACTAAAAACGGAAAGTAGTTGCCGTCAAATGACATGCAAGTGTCTCCAGGGCTCCGGGTCGACGCAGGAGAACTGGAAACTTATTTGTTGTTGTTTTCTTTTCCTAGAGTTGTCAGGAATATGTTGGCAGTAATCGTTATAATTTAATATTTTCATAACATTCTAGGAAAAAGCCCTAAGATTTTTCTCTGAAAATGTCCTGATCCAGACGAGTGAGTAGAGCCGTCAACAGTTCCTCTGTTTTCCAGTCATGTTTCCAAAAATAATTATGTTGAGCGCTAGACTCATGGTGTGGCATACCAGGGTTGAAAGAATGTGGTACACAAAGCCCCACACACATTTGGAACTGTTTCTGAAGAGCAAGGTCTTTATCCTGCTTGCATGGGTCTGGCCATCGCTGTTTACACCAGACCAAAAGCAAGGCCTGGGCTGCTCTAGGGACACGCTTGTTTATTTGGATTCTTCCAGGTTTTAGTTTTGGCTGGTCTCACACACTGCTAAGGCCTGTGACAAAGGCCATTCTGAAAAGCAGAATCTTCAAAAATAGATGATTTGGGAAGCTGCCAATGTATCGGTTCCTCAAAACCTCTCTAATCCAGCTGCATAGTTCCAAAAAGTCTGATATGTGTCCAGTCCCTTCTGTACATAAAAATTCATTTGTGTGTGTGTGTGTGTGTGTGTGTGTGTGAGCAAGAAAGAGACAGACAGACAAATAAGTCACCCTTTTATTCCATTTTATCAGAAAGTCTCCATCTAAATAATTTCCTGATAACATGTTCTGGGGTAACATGAGGGTGTGACCAAAAGGCTAGGAGACAAAAAAGAAATAAAAGGAGAAATTCTTTTTATAAGTCAATGTACTAATTCATCTTTTTTTTAGTTGCAAAGGCAGATAACCCATTTCAAACTCAAGCTTAATTAGGGAATGTTTTGGTAAAAAAGAGAGGCATGTCCCATGGAACCTTAGAACAAGTCGATGGCCTCAGGAAGGAGAGCAACCAGTGGATAAACACAGCAAAAGTCAGCCAGCTAGGGACTGGAGTGGTGGGTCAGCAGTTTCAGCACTTGCTGGCATGCGGTAGGATGCGGGTTCAAACCCCAGCAACATATGCACAACTAAGTGTCGAAGCAAAAAAGGTTACATGAACAACTAAATAAAACTGATTCCCTCTTTCTCTCACTGTCCCTCTCCCTCTTTAAAAAAAGTCACCTAGTTTGCACGTGGTGTCTGTGTGTATGTCTTGGGCCATATGGGTTTTCATCTGTGAGCATTTTCCCTTCGTTTTTCTCTCTTTCTGTAGACTACTTTCCTTGTCTTTTGAAGTACATGATTTCCCAAAAGTTCCTAAGTTTGTGTGTTCCTGGTTCAAGCAACAAGTCCAAGCTCTCTGATGTTCTCAATTTTAAGTTTTCCAGGTGTCACCCCAGTCCATTTAGCAAGGGACACTTAGGTCCCCAGGACATCTGTTGGATTCCACTGGCTATAATAAGGGAAGGGAAGTCCCAGAGGAAGCTCAGTTTGATAACATTTAGGACATTTTGAGTATTTATTACTTGAAACTTCAAAAAGACTTAAAAGAAGCATGTATTTTTTCAAATACAAAATATATTTATATTCAAAAATATGTTATTTAGGAATGGTTATTTAAGTACACATTATTCAATTTTTCAGTAAGGAATTGCTGAGCACAGGACTACCAAGATGACTTTCAGGATCTTTCTGGGGAGAGAAATAGGTGGTGGATGTCTCCAGTTTTATGAGGGCAATACTATAATAGAAGTATGCTCAGAGCAGATCAGTGAAATTCTCAACCAGCTCTGTGGGGACTGAACTTGTATGAGCTTTTAAGTTTTAAATTATTTTTATTATTTTCTGTACAGTGAGTGGATTGAACCCAGGAGCATTCCACCTCTGAGAAAGATGCCAGCATAAGACAAGTAGTATTAGCCTAAGGTGCCAAAAAAGCATGAGAGGAGGGAGTCTGGAAAGCACTGTCCAACTCTTGGCTTCCTGGAGTCCAAGTAATATAAACACTAATACGTGAAAATATAGATGTCCTAGCTGCATTTTGGAGTGTCACCACTCTTGAAATAAAGTCCTATAGCCTCAGACAGTGTGATTGGAGCTGTTAACATTTTAATTCTGGATGACTAAGAGGCAACAGGTGTGTAGCCCGAGAAAGTCACTCAAGCCCATTCACAGCGTGTGGAGACAGGCAGAGTTGAGTCAGGGTGCAGGGCACACCCCAACTCTACAGAGGACAGAAATCTATGTGGGAGATTTATAAAAATTTCTGTTGAGGCTGCATACCCATTCGGAAAAAAATGTCAATTGAGAGATAAACCTTAGTGAAACAAAAGTTTCCATATGGGATTTTTTGGGTAATTGTTGACCAACCAACAGCCCACTCCTATTTTTTGAGGCACATTACCCAGCCCAAGTTACTACGTAGAAAATGAGATAGAGGTTGCTATTGTTTTTGTCAAAATAGACATGTCTGGGGGAGGAGTGGAGAAAAGAAGGAAGCACCTGGACGTTTAGCAGAGGAGCAACCAGATTGGGAGAGAAACATGCAAAGAGAGAGAGAAATGTGGGTGTCATGGTAGAGAGAAAGAGCGAGGAAAAGCAACGAAGACAAGCATTGGTAGGCTGTGCGTCACGCAGGTTTCCAGGGGAATCACTCTGCATCCTGGTTTTCCTATCCTTGATGGAGAAGTGTGAAATCCTGCTCAGGAGTACAGAGAGCAACTGAATGCACTATCTTGTTCAAGGAGCAGGATGTTAGTGTAACTATTACATGTCATTTACTGTAAAAATATTGAAACTTCCCTGAAGGTTTCTTAGTGCAAAATTAAACTGCTTACATCGGAGTTACTTGGAGTGACTGTTCTTTAAAAATGCAAATTATGGGCTGTTCTATCCCAGACCTACTGAATCAGAGCTTCTAGGATGAGAATAGGGTAATTAGAAAATTAAATAAGCTCCCTGGTGGTTTTTGTTGTTGCAGTGCTGAGGATCAAACTCATGCTAGGCAAGTGTTCCACCACTGAGCTGCATTCCCACCACCCAGATTTTTTTACATAGTAAATCTTGACAAAGACTGTATGAAATGAGAGTGCTTAAGATGAGAGAGCATGTTCTAGTTCTCTATATCCATGGAATCTAGTGACAGTATTCAGTTTACTGACCCAAATACAGCTAAGAGATTAAGAAAAAAGTCACTCATGTCACTGCCTGGTAATAGCTGATTTCATTTTTCCATATTTGAATCTATGTACACAGCTTTTATACTGCTACAATTGCCTTTAAAATAGTTTAAAAATTTCAACACATTTTCTTTTTTATGGTACTGGGAATTGAACCCAGGGGTACTCTACCACTGAGCTACCTTTCCACTCCTTTTTTTTTTTATTTATATTTTGAGCCTTTTGGCTGGAACCGCCATCTTCCAGTAATTCGCCAAAATGACGAACACAAAGGGGAAAAGGAGAGGAACCCGGTATATGTTCTCTAGGCCTTTTAGAAAACATGGGGTTGTTCCTTTGGCTACATATATGCGAATCTATAAGAAGGGTGACGTTGTAGACATTAAGGGAATGGGTACTGTTCAAAAAGGAATGCCCCACAAATGCTATCATGGCAAAACTGGGAGAGTCTACAATATTACCCAGCATGCTGTTGGCATTGTTGTGAACAAACAAGTTAAGGGCAAGATTCTTGCTAAGAGAATTAATGTGCATATTGAGCATATTAAGCACTCTAAGAGCCGAGATAGCTTCCTGAAACGTGTGAAGGAAAATGATCAGAAAAAGAAGGAAGCCAAAGAGAGAGGGACCTGGGTCCAGCTGAAGCGCCAGCCTGCTCCACCCGGAGAAGCACATTTTGTGAGAACGAATGGAAAGGAGCCCGAGCTGCAGGAACCTACTCCCCATGAATTCATGGCATAATAAACGTAAAAATAAAGGACCATGAACTATATTTTGAGACAGGGTTCTGCTACATTCCAGGCTGGCCTGGAACTTGCAATCCTCCTGCCTCAGCCTCCTGAGTTGCTGGAATTACAGGCGTGTGACACCAAGCCCAACAACTGTCTTATCTTTAGTAGTTGTAAAATATTTCATTCAACATGAATAAATATCATCTTATTTCACACAGATTAATTTTTTTTTGTTTTGAAAGGGGTTTCTTTAGGAGACCTAATATTTGTGCAGTTGATGAAACCCTTTCACACAATCTTCATTACTTCCCACAAAACTGTAGAAGCAGCTTTTTCTTCATTTTGAAAATAGATATACAGACAGAGAGAGTAGGTAACCTGCTCAAGGTAACACTGCTAGGAAGTAGAATGTCAGACTTAAGCAAGGACCTTCCACCTCTATGTCTAGTACCATTTCTAAGTCACCAAAACTTAGCAATGTTCTGGTGAGAATCTGATCCAACAATTTCCTGATGCAAAATCCTTTAATGCAGAACGTGGCAGATGGAAATATATTTAAAGAGATCACTGGCCGGCCATATCCTAACAGTCCAGGAGTTACCTCTTGCTTTTTGGGGTAATGCAAAGAAGATTATGTATTAATAGCAACTTTCAGTGAAATAACTTACTGTGCTTAAATAACATAACCCAAGCTCATTTCTGCAATCTCCAAATGAAGAGGTGTTTCAGTCAGCCTTTTCACCACTGTGACCAAAAAGACCTGACAAGAACAATTAGAGGAGGAAAAGTTTATTGGGGGACTCACAGTTTCAGAGATCTCAGTCCACAGATGGTCAATTCCATTACTCTGGGCTTGAGGTGAGGCAGAAGCTCCTGGCAGAAAGATGTGGCAGAGGAAAGCAGCTCAGGACAGGGCACCAGGAAGCAGAGACAGAGAAAGAGCTCTACTCAACAAGGACAAAACCTAAGCCCCCAAGGTATGCTCCCCAGGACCCACTACTTCCAGCCACGCCCTCCCTGCCTAGTTACCACCCAGTTAAGCTATTCAAGCGAATCAATGCACTGATTAGGGTAAGGCTCTCAACCCATCATTTCATCTCTGAATGTTCTTGAATTATCTCACACTTGAGCTTTTGGGGGACATCTCATGTCTAAACCATAACAAGGGGGTTGGGATTGTTCTGGAACGCTCTGAAACCGTAATTAAGGTTCTCCCGCAGTATTTACAGAAAGTGGAACAACCACCACAGGCTGTAAGGCATATAGGAAGCAGGCACTAGAGAATTCAAAGCTCTTCTAATATCAAGACTGGTCTCACAGAACACTTGGGCAGCGGCTGAGTGAATAGCGGAGGGAAGCTTTCACCAACCAATAGAAAGTCCTGTTTCAAGTTTTGTTTCTTTTCTCTTGAGATGGGATCTTCCTATATTGCCCAGGCTGATCTCAAACTTTCCATCCTCTTGCCTCAAACTCCTGAGTAGATAGGATTACAGGTGTGAGCCTATCTGACAGGCTGATTTTTTAAATTTTTAATTTTTTTGGTACCACAGATTTAACCCAGTGGTACTTAACCACTGAGCCACATCCCCAGCCTGTTTTAATTTTTTTAAAATTTTGAGACAGGGACTAAGTTATGGCCTTATCAAGTTGCTGAGGCTGGCCTTGAACTTGCAATCCTCCTGCCTCAGCCTCCCCAGTTGCTGGGATTACAGGTGTGTGCTATTGCACTGGGCTACTGAAAGACTGTTTTAAGGACACATGTGCACCTGGAGGGGTGCAGCCCTTCAGGTCAAGGACACTGTCCACCTGAGCTGCTACAGAGGTTCTCTACTGGAGAAGAGAAGGCTGGGAAGAAAAGTGCTGTGTGTTTCTAACCACTAACCACTATTTTTTTTTTTTTTTGAGAGTGAGGGGGACAGTGAGAGAGAGAAAGAATCAATTTTACTTAGTTTTTCATGGGGCTTTCGTTGCTCTGACACTTCATTGCGTATGTGGTGCTGGGTTTGAAACCACATCCTTGCGCATGCCAGGCAAGTGCTGTAACCGCTGAGCCACCACTCCAGTCCAACTTACTTTTGTATGCTACAGGTTTGGTTACTTTTAGGTAGAAGTTTCCAATAACCACAACTCTCCGAGAAAGGGCAAATTCCCTCTTAAAACGATAAGCTCCTATTTACTAAGGGGACAGAGGATAAATTACTAAGCACTGGGGGAAATATAGAGGGGAGTTGTTTATACATCATAGATAGAGGAAGGGAAATTGTTTAAGAAGAGATGTTTCAGAATTAGGGTCCTAAGAAAACAGCAAGCCAGCAGTTCTTGTTGAGCTAGCACGCAGAGAAGGTTGAGTCAGTCAAGACTGAAAATGGCTCAGGCTCTGCAAATACAGTTCTAGTTGTGTACTTGTAGCATAAAAACTTTTGCTATATGGGTCAGTGAAGTTTCTTCCATAGTGTGTCATCTTGAAATACTAAAGGACTTTCACTTTGGGGAAGTTTATTCGTAATGCCCATTCAAGTTCTTCAATGTACATTTGGATGATCCTTAAGAGGAAGGTAGATTAAAAAAAATTGAGGCAAAAAAATTTGAGACATAGCTTAATTAAGTTCATTGCTGAGTCTTTACCCCATTTTTAGTGTTTCACATTATAAGAACAAATTTGGGCTCAATATCGTCTTTCTTCACATTCTTAAATCCCTTTCCTTATGAAGAATGAGGAAACTAGAGGCCAAAGTGTTATGTAACATGTCCAGTAAATGCTGGAACTTAAGATTCAAGATTCTCTGGTTAGGAGAAAGTTCTGTTCTCAGTTTTTCTGGAGGCTGAGAGCAGCAGCTTTTATTTGTAGTCTATTCCCTTTTAATATTAGGGATTTCCAGTCTTTACAATAAGCTATTCTTTCATTAAACCAAATGAATTTCAACCCTACTTTAAAAAAAAAAAAAGGAGCAAGGTCCACAATACATTGTCTAGTGAATTAAATTAAGAAAATAAGATATACGAAAAACATTTATTTTTAATTTTAAATTTAATTTTTAAATTTAAAAATTTTAATTTTAAATCTCTTTAAGAGAGAGAGAGATAGAGAAAGAATCAATTTTATTTCTTTTTTCATCTCTCCTTTGTTTCTTTGACACTTATGTATGTGGTGCTGGGGTTTGAACCTGTCTTTCACATGTCAGGCAACCACTTCAACCGGTGAGCCACCACTCCAGCCCCATGTGAAAAACTTTTATAAGCTGAAAAGCAATGTCCAAATGATAGTCATATTATTAATAACAATTACAAACAATGAAGGTGAAGAAAAAGTTACTGACAAGTCATGAGCTACATTAATTGAATGAGTTGCTGCCCGAACGACAATTTAGGAAGCACCTAAACTTCTGGCAGCTTCTTTCCAAAGATCCCTCAGAAACAACCCAATGTGCTAATAATGGCTGTAGATTCACTGAACTCCATTCCAAATTCTGCATAAGAGCTAACTAGAGCCTTAGCTGGTCAGAGGGGAACCCAGGGCTCTTGGCAATGGTAGAACGTCCAAGTTCCAGCAGGTGTGTCGACCATGACCTAATTTTATTTTATTATTATTATTATTTTTGGTACTGGGGATTAATCCTGAAGTGCTTTACCAATGAGTTACATCCCCAGGCCTTTTTGTTTATTTATTTTTTTTTTTACTTTGAGACAGAGTTTCACTAAGTTATTCAGATGGCCTTGAACTTGTGATCCTTCTGCCTCAGTCTCCCAAGTTGCTGGGATTATATGCATGTGTCACAGCTCCCAGCAAGACAGTTTTATGGAAGTCCTATTGAATCATTTTAGTAGAGGGTAATCAAGGTTGCTTAGTACTATTTTCTTTTCTTTTTTAAAGAGAGGGACAGTGAGAGAGAGAGAATCAATTTTATTTAGTTTTTTGTCAGATTTTCATTGTTCTGATGTTTTGTTGTGTACCTGGTGCTGGGAGTTGAACCTGTACCCTTGTGCATATCAGGCAAGCACTGTAACTGATGAACCAGCCCTCCAGACCCTTGCACTATTTTCTTAATGTTCCTTCTTTCTTTTAATTTGGAATATAAAATTGGAAATTACAATTGGATATTGCTTTCACCTATTTCTTTTTATTATACATAGTTCAGATTGCAGACTTAATACAAATATTGATTAGAAGCCAAAATATCCCACACATTTCTTATGAATTCAATCCAGGTCAATCTTTCAACTCTGCATTTTTTTGTTCTTGTCTCACCAATTACTAAAATAAATATATGAATAAATAGGAATCCAATCCAAATAAGCATCTTTCATCTATAATTACCCGAAGCAAGAGATTTAAAGATGGGTAGAGTTAATCCATCTCACCTAATGCATCCTCCATGCCTGTTCAGCCATGCTGGAATGTTCAGAATCAGTTTATGGAGAATATGAATGTATAACATCGTAGAGGGAGGCTTCTGGAAGATCCTGTCTGGGAGGGGCAAAAGGTCAAACAGTTCTTTTGTTGACCGTGACAGTCTCTGGGCTTTGGTCGGAGGATGAGAGTTATGTCTAGATCTGGAATGGATCATTCACACAATTCTGTTCTTGTCAGACCAAAAAACATGACAGTGCAACTTTCTTCTGGCAAAAGACCAGATAGAAAGTAACTACAAAACTTGAAATTAATGATGGAGAAAGCATTTCTGAGGTTTGAAATACAATCTTATCTGGGTTGCTGGGGTTACCATTTTGGGGGTAATGTCTGGAAATCTTAGGAAAACAAAATCCCTACTGGAAACTGGTCACTCAAGTGAAAAACTAACTTCCTTCAAATTGGTACTTGGGATTGAACCCAGGGCACTTTAACACTGAGATATATACCCAGCCCTTTTTAATTTTGAGACAAGTTGCTGAGGCTGGCTTTGAACTTGTCATTCTCTTGCTTCAGCCTCCCAAACTGCTGGAATTATAGGTGTGCACCACCCTGCTTGGCCAAATCACCTCCCTACCTTCCTTCTAAAGAGAGGGAGAAGGACAGTGAGAGAGAGAATCAATTTTATTTAGTTTTTCATGTGGCCTTTGTTGCTCTGACACTTTGTTATGCAGTGCTGGGGGGACCTGTGTTCTCATGCATGCCAGGCAAGTGCTGTAACCACCGCTCCAGCTGCCAAATCACCCTTTAATCCATGAAACATTGTATGAATATTACAATATAAACAGTCCTGAACTATTTTTTTTTTTTTTGAGAGAGAGAGAGAGTTAATTTTCTTTTCAATCTGTTTTTTGTTTTTCCTTTGTGCATACAGTAGTGCTGGGGATCGAACCTGGGACATTGTGCATGCCAGGCAAGCACTACCATTGAGCCACCTCTCCAGCCCCAACAGTCCTGAACTATTACATGAAATAGTAACACAGTTACATGAAAACTCATACAGTACTGTTTACATGTAGAATTTAGGTACTCATAATCAGAGGATAGGTGGACATTTTAAGTTTTCCTATTATGCTGCCTGCAAGTAACAATTTTGTCATTTTCATCATTTTTGTCTAACATCAGTTTTTTTTCCCTCTACTTATTGCTGAAATAGAAGTGCTGAGGGAGCTGGGTGTGGTGGTGCGCTCCTGTAATCCCAGCAACTCAGGAGGCTGAGGGAACAGGATTGCAAATTCAAAGCCAACCTCAGCAACTTAGTGAGACCCTGTCTCAAAAAGACATAAAAAAGGACTTGGGATGTGGCTCAGTGGTTTAAAAAAAGAACTGGAGGAAATCATTAGCCTTGCTATAGGTGGCAAGTGTGTGGCTTTAACCAGATTTCATTGTGTGATCAACTGTCAAGGCAGAGCATGAATGAATGAATAAATGTGAAGTTCTGGAAATGCACTGCTGAAGGCTCTATCAAAGACAGAAGCCGCAACACGTGTTTGATGTCTTCAGAAGGATCTTTTCCCACCTTGCATACATTGAGCACGCCTACGTCTATTATTCAGTTTTCAGGGATTTCACTTCATTAGACATTTTCAGACACTGTGTGTGTAGTAAAATACGGGATAGTGTGTGGTCTAAAAGATAGATTCTAAATCAATTATTTTAGGGACTATGTCCAGCACAGATTCACAGAACATTGAGGGACAGAAGGGGTCCTTAGAGATTATCTACTTCAGAATGATAGCTTTGCTGATGAAATAATTGGAGGGCACGAGGATTATTATGCTTCCCCGAGGCTTCACTGCTAAACTAATGGCAGTGCTGGGACTAGAACTTGTGGTTTGTCCAACTCAGCATTCTTCCCATCACTTTATTTTAGAAGCGCAGCCATGTTAACATTATAATTCTATTTACTTTCTCAAAAGTCATGGCAAGTAACTCCTGATGGTCTTGGAAACTATACCGCCTCCAGTCTACTGGTCCACGAATGTTGTGAACCTTGCTCCATAAAATTAACAGTATCAAGTAAGATTTAAATCAGTACTGGCTGATGTTGCTAATGTTTTAAAATGGTTTCTGCATATTATCCTCCAGGTTTAAGGTTAAATACCACTTTTTTTTTTTGCACTTACCTATGCTTGTCTGATTACATAACTTTCTAGCACATATATTTTGAAATGATACATTTTTTACTTATTATATATTTTCTCCAATACATTCTAAATTCAATGAAGGCAGGTAGTCAGCATATAAAATAAGCTCAAATAATATTTTTTGAATAAAAATGAATTTCTCTCTATAATTACAGTTACAACAAGCCTTAGGGAAGTCCTAATTATCCCTTTTATTCTTTCCTAAATTTGGATTTGAACCCAGGGAATTAAAGTTCCAGAGAAGTAGATTTCACTGAGATTTTAGCTCAGCAAAAGCTACCAATTAGATTCGGAAATGGAATGAGCAATTTTGTAGGATGCTGAGTTCTTCATCAAGAAGATGCAGGAAGCAGCTGCCCAGATATATAGGCTCTCTCTGCATTAGGCAGGTCAACCTTGACAACCTCTCAACAGTGAGAGGTTGTCACACCTTAAGGTCCTGAAATTTTTTTTCAGCTGTTTGATTTTGAACTGTTAAGAAAAAGTACTTACATAAACTTATTAAGAAATAATCTCTGAGAAGCTATTTAATGAGATTTAGAAAGTTAATTATTCAGGCATACATGCCCTTTTACAATTATTTGGTACATACATTCTACTGAGTGTACATTTTGTTATGGGTCCATATACATACAACTCAACGAAGACTAAAAGACTAACACAAGTCCAACAGTTTAAAAAATGTCTGTAAAGGAGATGGGGGTGTAGCTCAGTCGTAGAGTTCTTGCCTTGTATGCTCTGGGCGATGGGTTCAATCCCCAGCACCAATGAAAAAAATTTTAAAAAGTCCTGTGCAGGAATAGTACTGCTACCTGTAATCCTAGTGGCTCAGGAGGCTGTAGCAGGAAGACTACAAATTCAAAGCCAGCCTCACCAATTTAGCCAGGCCGTGAGGAACTTAGTGAGACACTGTCTCAAAACAAAAAATAAAAAGGGCTGGAGATGTGGTTTAGAGGTTAAGTGCTGCTGGGTTCCATCCCTGGTAACACAAACACACACAAAGTCTGTGTAGCTTTTCTTAGTACTGGGGATGGGAGTCAGGGCCTTCTGCATGCAAGGCAAGCACTTACCACTAAGCTACACTTCCAGTCCTCATATCAGTTTTAAATACATACATATTTTCTTTTTCTTTCTTTCTTTTTTTTTTTTAAGAGAGAGGGACAGTAAGAGAGAGAGAGAGAGAGGGACAGTGAGAGACAGAGAGAAAGAGACAGTCAATTTTTATTTAGTTTTTCATCTGGTTTTCATTGCTCCAACACTTTGTTGTGTATGTGGTGCTGGAATTCAAACCTGCATCCGTGAGCATGCCAGGCAAGTGTGTAACCGCTGAGCCACTGCTCCAGCCCCATATAAATTTTCATGTGATTACTGTATCAACTGTGAAGAAAGTTATGCATGAGCATATACAGAGTAAGTGGCTTGTCCAAAGTGCTAGAATTGCCAGGTCTCAAACTCCCCAATTAATGCTCACCTTATTTAGGCCACACTAGTTTTTGACTCCAAGAATTACCCATCCTTTAGGCTTAGCCACATTTCCATACCCTTCTTGGGTTAAAGAGATCTTTCTTCCTAATTTCAGTGGGAAAAGACCACGAGAAATCTAAAAATAAAATTTTTGACATGTATCAATTAAAAAATCTATTAACTATTAGAAAGTTACAAACATCTAATCTAATTAGAATGATTAAAGAACTTAATGCAACATCTCATTAGCTTAAAAATCAAATTTATTAAATGTGATTTTTTTCACCTAGCTCAATGAAAGAAAATTTTTAACAACTTTGTTAAATCATTTAATTCCTGAAAAAGAATAATTTTCTTCTGTAAAGTTTTGTAAAGCACAGAGAATATGGGGATTTATCACAGATTAAATGGCAAGGCAGAAAACATTCACTATTTTATTTTTAGTTGCTAGTGGTTTCTCAAAGTCACACAGGGAAGTAATCTACTGATTAAAGACAAAGTAAGACAAAGTAAAATATACTATCTCAGAATTTGAAAGGACCTTTGAGACCACCTAGCTCAGTTTCTTCCTTTCTTCTTCTTTTTTTTTAGACAAGGTTTCACCCTATTGTTCAGTCTGGCTTCAAGTGATCTTCCTGCCTCAGTGTCTAAGTTACTGGGAACTCAGCCCCTCACCACTCCCACTTTTTTTTTTTTTGGTACCAGGGATTTAAGCCAGTGATGCTTAACCAATGAGCCACATCTCCAGCCTGTTTTTTTAAAATTTTGAGACAGGGTTTCATTAAGTTACTGAGGGCCTTGCTATAAGTTGCTGAGGCTGACCTTGAACTTGTGATCCTCCTGCCTCAGCCTCCCAAATTGCTGGGATTACAGGCATGTGCCACTGCACCCAGATGTTTCCCTTTTTCCTAACTGAGGTAAAAGATTTGGAAGTTTGCTTGCTGTAATTACCCCTTCTTGGGTGTGTTCATATTTCCATGATATGCTCTCAACTTTCTAAGAAAATCATGATCATTCTATTTTTTTATGTGTTGTATCTTATAGCAGAATAATTAAACATTTATTTTTCTAGTACTACATATTAACCCAGGGGTGCTCTATCATTGTGCTATATCCCCAGTCCCCTCCCTACCTCTTGAATTTTGAGACAGGGTCTAAGTGGCTAAGATTGGTCTCAGACTTGAGGTCCTCCTGCCTCTGCCTCTCAAGAAGCTGGGACTACAGGAGTACTCCATTGGGTGCAGACAGAATAAGTATATATATAAATCCACATTTCTAAAATTCAAACATATAGTCTTCTTCTTGCATATTCATTCATGTGCTGTGCTTCTGCCGTAGAGTACTTTTCCTTAACCAGCCTTTCAGTTATAAAAAACATGAATGAGTAAATCTTGGAAAAGGGATAACATCTTTGATATTGTCAACTCCCAAGATGCACTGTAGATAGCGTTCAAATCCCATCCCAAATCCTCCATGTGGCACAGATCCAAATCGACGAAGGTCCAGATACCTGTTTTCAAAAACAAAGAATTATCACCTATAAACACTATATGAGATCAAACGCTAGGATCACAGTTTTATGTTTCAAAAGTATTTTGCAACCATTTGTGATTGTCTACATCATTGTGGTAGACCAGACTGGTCATTCCCTCCACAGAGATAATGGAAACAGAGAAGTTAAGGTGATCTATCTGATATTACCCAGACAGGCAGCAGCAGATCCTGCTGTGTAGCTGTGGGTTTTGGTCACCTCATTCTTTTTTCTTCTTATTTATGTACAAAATACTTGTCTTATGAGGCTATAGAAAATTTTATAATAGCTTTACTAGTTTTCTTGAAAATACATTTCTCGGGATGGGAGCGGTGACTCAGCAGTTATGGAGCTTGCCTGGCATGTGTGAGGACGTGAGTTTGAACCCCAGTACCACATACACAACAAAGTGTTGAATCAATGAAAGCCACATGAAAAACTAAATAAAACTGTCTAGCTCTCTTAGTTTCTCTCTCTTTTCCTCTCTCGTTAAAAAAAAAAACAAACATTTCTCTTCTATGTCTTGGTACATTGTTAATAATAATGTTTTTTCCCCGTTTTCCAAATGATGTTGCTCAATACATGCAGGAGAATGAAGAGACTTGCCTGATATACAACAAAAAGATATGCCCTTGATTTAACTATAAGCTACATCAGAGGCAAGCATTGGTTTTAATCAGCCTTTTATCTTCAGAGAATGCTCTAGAATAAGTGCTTAGTATATGAAGATTGATAGTTTAAAGGAACAAAAATATATTCTTGAGTGCTTCCGTAAGGAAAAACTTCTAACATGGCGCAGTAGCACACACCTGTAATCTCAGTGACTTGGGAGGTTGAGGCAAGAGTTCGAGACCAGCTTTGGCAAATTAGTGAGGCCCTAACCAATTTAGTGAGACCCTGTCTCAAAATAAAAAATAAAAATGGCATAGAGATGCAGCTCAGTGGCAAAGTGCCTGTGGGTTAAATTGCCCGTATATTTAAAAAAGAGAAAGAAAGAAAGAAAGAGAAGAAACTTCTGGCCCAGTAAAGATGTCCAAAGTCATTTTTCTGGCTGCCGAGACAGCCTCAGAAACCCATTCATTCACATCCCATTTCCATTTAAGACCAATGGCAAAAAAATTATAGAGACATGATTGAAATGCAGATTCCAATATACCAGCATGGGATAAAGTTATTTTAGGAAAAGAAGAAAAGGAAGACTACAAGTATTTTTATTATCATTTGGTGGGAAAATTCTTATGTTATATAATATGAATTAACTGAATGATCCGTAAAATCAGTTCCACGATAGAACTTAAGCAGCACAGCTGGTAGTCATCTGTCTCCTTAAGCATAATGACTATCATCTATTTTCCACTATCAATAATAATGGCTGGGTGTACTGATATTTTAGGGAGTTAAGATTAAAACTTATAGGGCTGGAGTGGTGGCTCAGCAGTGGGACACTTGCCTGGTGTGAGCGAGAACCTGGGTTCAAACCCTAGTACCACATATACAACTAAGCGTCGGAAAAACAAAAAGCAGATGAAAAAATAAATAAGATTGATTCACTCTTAAAAAAAAGATTAAAACTTACATCTTTAAAATAACAGATTAACTGTAACTAAGTGAGTTTAATCAGGTGAAGGAATAATATACCAGAGGTTATTTAGCATAAACTCCAGATTGATAAGAACTATAAGGAATAAAAGGAAAAAATAGAGACGAGTAATTAAAATGTTTGTTAGCTGAATTCACTTTAAGTTTATAAAGCATAGGGGCAGGTTATACTTTGATTTATGAAAAAATGCCATAAAAAGCACACCTAACCTTATCATGGACAACTTTAAGACCTGAAATAGATGCTAAAAGTCTAGTAATAGTTTCTCATTTATTTCTGTCTAAACACTGACATGAAAGTCTGGAAACTAAATGCAGCAGAGGGATTAAGTTTATTACATTTTTCTTGCCTTTGCACTGATAGATGGAAAAATCTAATTCTATGAAAAACGTTTTCTAACATATATGTCTGATTGTTGTAAAACTGACTCTAGGGTAACCAGATAAACAAGAGATACTACAAAATTTGAAGAACTAGTTACAGATTTTATTTGCACACGTCACATAGAAAATATACTCTTAGACACTTGGGGTGGCTATTCTTTGAGTCCCCTGTTCAGTTCTTAACACTTCCTCAGGGTTGTGGGAATAAAAATAAAAACTCTTTTATGTAACACTCAGACCAGGGGCTATAGGAAGAATCATTAAGGTCCTCATTCTTACCATTGGAAGGCTTCTGTAAGTCCTGATCTGTAAAAGGAAAATAAAAAAAATTGTTTTAGGCAATGGAAATAAATATAAATAAATACATTAACCATGAAACATTTATTCCGGGTGGGTGCAAAGAATTCTTAATAAAGAAGTATACAACAAAGCCTGTGCTCTCTATGCAACAGAGCCAAGGAGCTGAAACTTTATGGTAAGTTAACCAATAGCCCAAGCTTTTATCCAATAAGTGGTACAGACAACAGATGCTACAGAATGAAAATAGAACCCAAAAGAAGGGATTCTTCTGAGATGAGTTATTGTCCTGTGACACAAGAAAGTACTATTAGGGGCTGGAGAGGTGCCTCAGGGCTCCTGGAAAGTGTGAGGATCTGGGTTTGATCCCTGGCACCACATACACAACTAAGTGGAGGAAAAAACAAACAGACAAACAAATAAAACAAATGAAAATATAAAAATAATTCTTTTTCTCTCTTGCTCTATCTAAAAATAGAAAGTACTTTTAGGCCAATCTCAGTGACAAATCATAGCAACTTCAGAGACTGAGATAGGAGGAGTGCAAGTTCAAGGCCAGCATGGGCAACTTTGTGGACCCTGTGTCAGAATAAAAACTAAAAAGGGCTGGAAATGTGGCTCAGTGATCGAGTACCCACAGGCTCAAACCCCAGTTCTGCAAACTAAACAAAACAACACTATTATTACTAGTTAAGGTGTTTGGAATGCACAAGTGGACAAAGGATACAAGAACACAACTTTCATTCTCAACATTAATTATTAATTATTATGAGGTTGCCTTCATAATATTGTTACAATTTGGTTCTTGTTTAACTTTAGAAGCATGAACATTTTAAGCTCTTTGTGCTCATTAAAATTGATCTTAGCCCATTAACAAGGTGTTTGGGACCACAGGTTGAAGTGATAAGGACACTGAAAAATTTAATATATGAAAGTAGAGAAAACATGAGCAACAACCACAGACAGATCCTTTATATAGGGAAACACATCTCAACTTCATTAGGAAAGGTAAATTTGGGCAGTATTAGACATTAGGTAAACATTTAATGTTATGAGGAAAGGTTTCCTGAAGGAAGGAAGCAAGCAAAGAAAACAGACCAATTAATCTTTCAACAGATGAGGTTTCTTGCCACGTGTAAGTTTTATTGTGATTTTAAAAAAACCTCAGTGCACGTTCAAATTTTTTCCATTTAAAGAGTCTGATCTTCACTTCAATTCTACAACTTTTCCAGCACTTTCTAATGCTACTGTGGGAGTAAG
Source organism: Aplodontia rufa (assembly GCA_004027875.1). NCBI lineage: Eukaryota > Metazoa > Chordata > Mammalia > Rodentia > Aplodontiidae > Aplodontia > Aplodontia rufa. Next base: position 67,971 of record PVKS010000654.1, on the reverse strand, counting down.
GAGGGGGTAGGTGATAAAGGGTCTTCTTAGAACCTATTTACCCCCGTTCTTCTGAAGCGTAACCAGCAGAGCAGCTTAGAAGATGGGGATCACAAAACTGTTATCCAAGAGATTTATAAGTTGGGATACTGGAACAGTGTCAACTTTCTTTTTCTTTTAAGGGAGAGAAGGACAGTGAGAGAGAGCGAGATTTCGTTGCTCTGACACTTTTTTGTGTACGTGGTGCAGAGGTTTGAATCTGTGTCCTCATGCATGCCAAGCAAGTGCTGTAACCACTGAGCTACCACTCCAGCCCCAAAACATCAACTTTTAAACCTTTTCTCCATTGGGAAAAGAAGGTCATACAAATGGCTAACTTTCAAAAGGATATTTTGAAACAATTATGGCTTTCCCATGTTGTGATGAAACCCAGCACTATCTGGAGAGAAGGTTTAAGCATACAGACATAGGCAGTTGGTGTTTTTTCTTTCTCTCTTTTTTTTTTTTAAAGTTCAGCGCAGCAAAGTGGAAATCATGGAAAATAGTTTTATAACCTTGGTTAGTTTAGGAAGTCATTGTGGTTTGCTGGCAGACTATGAATACACAGGAGTGGTAGTTCAATTAGAAATATGATTCCCTACTTCCCATCTCCAAAACATTTTCTATGTGTTTATGGAGTCATTTCCCAGGTCTCCAATAGCAAGTTAAAATAAAGTTATTTGGATAACTAAATGAAGACCAATGCAGAGTAGAGAACTCGAGGAAGGGAAATCTGCTTATTCCAAATGCTAGCTTAGCAGATATTTTTAGTATTTTTCTTTTTTCCATCTTTATCCTCTCCCTGGTTTGGTCTGTCTTTATGTTCCCGTGGGAGTCTGCCATTCATAATGAAAATACATGAAAAGGAAAAAAATGTAGGACAAGCTTTGAGGGGGAAACATTCCTCTTCCTTTCATTTAAAAAATTTTTTTTTTATGTTTAAAGAGAAAGAGAATCAATTTTATTTATTTTTTCATCTGGCCTTTGTTTCTCCGACATTTAGTTATATATGTGGTGCTTGGGTTTGATCACAGGTCTTTGCACATGTCAGGCAAGTGCTCCAACCAGAGCCACTCCATTAACTTTTAAAATGGCTGCTTTCCATAGGGAGACACACGAACGAATAGTGGGAAAATATTGTTGTAAGGCTTGTCTGGTCTTTAAGGAGGGGAAGCTCAGACAGGTTAGGAAACACCTTGCTTAAGGCCACAGAACCTGAGATCCAGGTCCATCAGTCCCATGTGTTTTCCTGCTACTTTCTGCAGCTCTGGGTACTTCCACCCCAGTTTCTGAGATATGCTTCTTTTAGGTCTGAATAATACCTGGCCAGTTGTTGCTGTAAGAAGTGATACCGTTCCTCCCTGAGACTGCCTCCAAAGAGCTCTCCAACTCCAGGAACCAGAAGATCAACAGCAGCTACCTAAAAAGGAAAAATAATCATCAACAGCATTACATTTTCAGGTGGTTCCAACATCATCTTCTCAAGCAAGTGGAATAGTAAGAGTTTAAGACAACTTTACATTTGGCAGTTTTACTGCTTATCAGACTCTTATCTACATCTGTCCATGCTCCTAGGGCCAATATCAAGTGTTTAATATTATCTTTAGAACAATGCTGCATAAGAACCTGGCATAGGGTGCATGCCTGTAATCCCAGCAACTTGACGAGGCCAGCCTCAGCAACTGAGTAAGGTTCTAAGCTACCTAGTGAGACCCTGCATCAAACTTAAAAAATACAAAGGGCTGGGGATGTGGTTCAGTAGTTATGCATTCCTGAGTTCAATTTCTGATACAAAAATTAAAAAAAAGAACAATGTTGCACAAGTTGTATGTGGGCAGTTTCTGCTCCCCACCCATCATGAGTGTTTTTCTTCATAAATGTGCTGTATTTTATAAAAATTAAAAAGTTAAAAAAATATGAAGTGTTAAAAAATCAGTTATCACTATGTACGAAGAAACAATTATATTTTGGCTATTTCCGTTCAGAAATTTTTTCTTTATATGTTTAAAAAGAGTAAGTTAGAGATCAGATAGTTTTCTCTATGTCAGTAAAAATACTTCACATATTTAATGTTTTATAGTTGTATAGTTTATTGTTTAGAAATATCACAATTTAAACTGCTTTGCTCTTGTTGGACACGTATTGTGTGCGCATTTTTGTTTTCTCATAAATTGTGTGGCAATAAAGATTTTTTTCTTAAATTTTTTTTTTTTTATTCTTTTTGGGGATAGGGGCTGAATCAGGGCCTAATGCATTCTAAGCACGCACTCTACCACTGAGATATACCTCCAGCACCTACAATTAAGATATTTCTTTTCTTTTGACGTACTGGGGGTTGAACCCATGAACGTTCTACTTCTGAGGCCAGCCCTTTTTTTCTTTAACTTTATCTTAAGAAAGGGTCTGACTAAATTGCCCAGACTGACCTCAGACTTGTAATCCTCCTGCCTCAGCTTCCCAAGTCATTGGGATTACAGGCATGTGCTCCATGCTTGGCTAAGAGATTTCTTAATGGTACATTAGGTCATACATAATGTTTTTATTATCAATAAAAGAATTACAAATGAAAGCAATAAGATACCATTTTGGAGTTTTTCTTATCTTGATAAAGATAAGAAAACAATATAAACTATATAGATAAGAAAATGGATAAACCAGTACCCTCATGCACTTGATATAACCTTTTCTGGTCAGTAACTTGGCAATGGATAATCAGAAGCCTTAGAAATGCAATATGCTTTGAGTCAGCAATAACAGTTCTAGGAACTGGTCCTAACAAAATAATCAGAGATACAAAAAAAGATTAACGCACAGGATGTTTATTACAGCATTACTTGGAATAACAAAATTCAAGCGTACACCAACAGGAGACTATTTCAGAAATTTTAGGCAAAGATATAAAAAACAGACATGTACATAATGTCATTTAATTGTGTTGCCACTGTGATACAAGTATTGATTAAAAAATCCTTTTCTTCTTTCTTATTTGTAGTTTATTTCCTACAATGAGGATGTGTCACACTTTTGTCATAGAAAACATCAAAAAACTTTTGATACAGAAAAACAATAAGTTGATATTTTAGTTTGTATTTATTTACTTATTAGAAACATTTAATGTTTTAGAATGTTTATTTGCTATCTGTATTACTTTGTGACTTATCAATTCTTTGGAGGCTTTTGAAAGTCCAAGAATCTGAAGGCATAACACTAATTAAGATTTAGTGAAACAAATGAAAAATTAGGAATACATAAAACATATTTTGATCTTTAAATGTCACATGATATTATAATCTCTTTTCTTAAACTTTGCCTCACTTTACTATTAGTCCAACCCCTTGTGATCTCAGAAATGTTGACTGAGATATACTTCACAAACAACTGAGATTAATAAAGAATAATTCAAGAATGTGTTCCTGGGGCTGGAGCAGTGGCTCAGAAGTTACGGTACTTGCCTGGCATGCATGAGGATGCGGGTTCAAATCCCAGCATCACACACACAATGAAGTGTTAGAGCAATGAAGGTCATATGGAAAACTAAATAAAATTGATTCTCTGTTTCTCTCTCTTTCACTCTGTACCTCTCTCTTAAAAAGAAAGAAAGAATGTGCTCCCAATGCTGTATGCCTCATCCCCATTATTATCATTAAAGAGAAAGTATAAGGTGTGATTCTAGGCTAAACTACAGGGAGAGAGAACAGAGATTCACTAACAGTCCCTACTTTTACTAAATCTCTTACCTCATAATAGGGTGGTAAGGACTAAGAGTTAAAAAAGATCTTTGCCATGCCAACACTGCTTGTTGATCTCAGGCAGTAATCCAAAGAACCTGGGTAACTACATCATCATCCAGGTTATCCAAAATTTGGATTTGGTGACTCAGACATGATAAAAGGTAACAAAATCCAACTAACACTGTGGATAGGTAGATAAGAGAGCCTGACTGATGTGATAAAATTCTTATCAGCTGCAAAATTAATATAATTAGTCACTAACTAGGACCCTCCCATTCTTAGAGAAAGGAAAAGATCCAAAGGAAATTTTTATGAACACAGAAAGACTGGCATTTTTATTTCTTAATATCTAGCTTTGGGATATAACTAAATAAGAGTTGAGGGATACATGGGGAAAATATTATCCTTACTTTCAATCCAACATTTGAAATTTAGAATTAAAGGTTATCAGTTATGGAAGAGAACAGTCAATCAAGAGAACAGTCAATCTGGTCTTTGCTTGAAAATATTTAAAGCTGGGGAACCAGTACCCCTGAAACAGTATTTCATCTGTGTTTGGGTCTGACTATTAAGAAGGGATAGATGTATACAACATTTATAATTTCCAAGGTTTAAAGCAGCGTTATTCTATGCAACAACGGTGGGCAGTAATTGCTTCTGGTACTATAAGAAAATAGGAAGTTTAAGAGCCAGGGCTAAAAAGGTTTATTGCCTCAAGAAGATGCTGGAGAATCAGTTATCATGGGAGAACAGGCAATAAGAGGCTACTGATGAAGGAAGGGATGGACGGCTCTTGTTGAGTTATTCAGCTTTCTTCATAGTCCATTAGCATCAAATAAGAGATTCATTTCTTGCTTGGTCTTGCTGTGAATGTAAGTAAGACTAAATAAAAACTCCTCTGGGATCTTAGTACTTTTGGCAGGAAATAGACTATTTAGGACCTTAGTTTTTTAAATGCTATTTTTAAAGAAATTTAAAAGATTTCTATTTTTCTTTGATTATAAACCTCTTTTATTTTAATATTTGAGTTTACTGCAGAATTCACTGTGTATCGAGATTAACTTTAGTCCTTTCTGTCTGGTTTTTGTCTGGAATACTTACAACTATAGTGGAACTGGGAACTTTTGAACCCTTTGAGTCACCTTCAAAATCTTGTGTCCTGGTATGATACTCATACATATTTTTAAAAAAGATTTCTCAGAATGAATCCAAAGCTTTAATTAAAAAAGTTTTTTTTTTCTTCCAATCCTGCCTTCCTAATACCAGGGTGCATAACTGGTTATATTAAACTTTTTCTGCTTTGGCTATTATAAAATTAAGGTGATAGTTGCTATATTAGCCAGTGCAGGCTAGGTTATGCAATAGTCATACAAGTTGACAGAATAGCTTTTTTCTGGAGACACCCTTTTTTAAAAACATTTTAAATATATATTTTTATTAGTGCATTATAGTTTTCCATGATGTTGGGATTAGTTGTCACATATTCCTAGATGCACACAATTAAGCAATATTATTTGTTCAATATCCCTCCACCCCCACATCCCTCTACCTCCCTCCTCCCGTCCTGTGATCCCTTGCCTTTCTTCTGGGTCCTGTATTGTTCCTAAAAAAACCAAATACAGTGACAGAATTCTCATACCTATGAAGAACATTTATCCCTAGCCCTTTTTACTTTTTACTTTGAGATAGGGTTTCACTAAGTTACTCAGGGTCTCACTAAGTTACTGAGCTGGATTTGAACTTGTGATCCTTCTGCCTCAGGCTCAGAAGATGCTGGGGTTACAGGTGTGCACCACCACACCCAGCTCATTATAATATCTTTATTTAGCACAATTTTGTGCTATCCAAGGGTCTAGATGGTCTGAAAATTCATATTCTCAACTGGATGAACTTCTTATGTTTTCACGACATAGTAAAGTTGCTTCTTCTTTACATATATATCTGTACATTTTAAAGAAGTCATTCCTTTACAATGCCTAAAATGTTCCATGGCTAAGCACCATTTTTTTTTTTTAACCAAGTAGAGATTTAACTCTGGAGGAAAATGCATAAAGGCCTTATTCTTTTCTCTTCCTCTAATACTTATGTTTACTTTCCCTTTAAACTATGTCAGATTCTAATACTCTCTACTCTTCTAATCTATCTAGAAGTCTGCCACTTTCTGAGACCTTATATATATTTTTCAGCTACAGATAAAGACACATTTTGTATATACAAAGCTTCACTTTTTTCTGGAATGATGTAAAAAAATACTGCATCCTCTAAAGATTACTAGAACAATCCCCTCAAATTTGCACATTTTTCAGTTAGGGTTGAGATTCTAAGTGAGTTTCTTCTACCTTATATCTCTTCCTGGTAACTACTGGGTGAATTATTTCAGACACTACCTGTTTCTCTAAAGATTCAAACAGAGACAAAAGGCACATACAGATATAACACATGATGTAAAATATGCAGAAAATGCAAAATGTGGAGGGAACCATACACAGTTCTTGAAGAAGTGATGAGATTGTGGGTTGCCAAGTGTTTGGTAGGCAGGAAGAGTGCAAAATGGTTGGAAACAAGCAAGTTGGCTACACCATTTGCTGGGGATTACAATTTGCCTTGAAGGGCCAGCAGCTTTATGGTTTATGTGAGGCTGAGAATGACCAGGCAGTGCAGATGGGAGAAATTAATCCTGATGAGATAAAGTAGGAAAGATTCGTGGTACATACTAGATTTTAGCATAACTAACCATACATAAAGCATGATACATGGTTATGCTATTAAGTTGTAAAAGAAAAACTCAGGTGAAGTACCCTTGATTAAACACACAGATAATAGTCACCATCAAAAATATGGCTATCAGGGCTGGAGCGGTTGTGGGTCAGCAGTTACGGTGCTTGCCTGGCATGCACAAGGACACAGGTTCGAACCCCAGCACCATGTATACAATGAAGTATCAGAGCAATGAAAGCCACATGAAAAACTAAATAAAATCGATTCTTTTGTCTCTCACTGTCCCTCTGTCTTAAAAAAAAACATGAATATTGATTCACTACTAATGATGCTTCCAGCCAATTCCACTGTGTTCAGAGAGTCAGTCACCTGCAAAGGTGACTCTGAAACTGGACTACTGTCAGAGCCCCTTTTCTGCTGCATCAGTTGTTGCAAGCCTGGCTCTCCAAATAGCTAGACTGTTAGGGTGCATTTTAAGCCAGTCAGAGTGCATCTTCCCCCTGGGGCATGAAACTGTGTTTGAATTTCCCTTTAGGAAATACACATATACAAGCATACATCTATATTCCTATTTATAAGTTTCAGGTATGATTATTTCTGAGCAAAACAGATGACAATTAATGGCATAGGAACTCCCAAAGTAATTTACTTTCCTATGTTAGTCATTAATGAGACTCCTGGAACCTCATTAAATGACAGCTCCAACTCAGCCATGACCTTGAATTTTTAAATATTCTTCTGAATTAATGATCATCTGTACTTTACAAAAAAACAAAAAACAAAACAACAACAACAACAAAAAAAACAGGGTTCCCTCAGGGGTAAAGTACCTGAGTTCAATCTCCAGTATCAAAAACCAAAACAACACACACACACACAGAAATAAATATATATATATATATATATATATATATAAATAATTTCAAATGGAAGGGAAGGTAGAAACAGAAAATATGCATAGTATAGCTATGGGTTTTGTGGCTACAACGAACAGGAAATCAGAACAAGCTCTATCATTAGAGAATTCAACAGCTGCATAGTGAAAATGCCTTCTTAATTTAAAGATGACCAAATCTGAGCACTTTTGTAACTAAACATTTCTACTGTGTATCTAAGCTTCTTAGGAGACCTGAAATAAACGGAAGGTCGGAGGACTGCAGTCCTTTCACTCTCCTCAGGTAATGCTAGAAGCTATGGAAAGCTTCCTTGCACTTTCCCCAACTTCCTCTGCCTTAAACAAAATGAGTTTCACTTTGGGTTCATCCTTCAGGCCCAGGATGCTTCCTGGCATATCCTCCTCCCTGGGTGTGTGTGAGTTTTGATTCTGCTTAAGTCTCACAGCTGCAGTGGCATGCTGTCTAGAAATAGTTTGTGTTGGTATTCAAGCTGAACAAACCCTGGTTTCTATTTATGATACTCCCTTCTGACTCTGACTCTCTGAATTCAATCAATGTACCAAAAATAATACTCAGATCTTGCATTAAAAAAAAGCAACAACAAATAGGTGAGACAGGAACAATGCCTTTGATACATAATCTCTGCTATGCTAAGTCAAAGACAGGAAAAAGTTTAATTTCCTTTCCTCTGCTACTTCTCTTCAACCAATCTGAGTACTTTAAAATATTGATGAATAACACAATTTCTTACAATGGAACAACATTACATTCTATTATCAAAAGAAAAAATGTTTAATAAACCATAGGGAACATTTGTGGTCTCGGTCTCTATGAACTTTACCTCTAACTGCTGGCATAGGCATTATTTTGCTTCTGAAAACAACTAGGCACAATGAGGACAGAGACCTCCAGATGCCACAGTGAGAAGAGCAAATGGGCTGCAGGCAGCAATGACTGAAGACTGTCTTGGGCTACTTTAATGGAGAGACAATTGTACTGGTTTTGCAGCCTGACAGAGGTAAATATTTTGTAGTGTTCAAAGTTGCAAAGATATTAATGGCTTCACAGGAAAGGAATTCTCACCTTGTCCCCAGACACATATTCCCTTTTCCTCAGGGCCAAGGTAATTACCACATTTCCTTCTTCCTTAGAGGACTCTAAATTCCAAGCAAGCCAGCAGAAACTTTAGGTTCAGGTATGAGTTCTTTGCCTTGAGAGAAGAAACGTTGCTGTAAGAGCACCACTCTCAGAATTAACGTCTGGCCTCTGGGAATCATTTGTGACTCCTCTCTATTATACTCTCTTCTATGTCCATTTTCAGAGACCACCAATTACTCTTTGAAAATATTTTTTATTTTCACTTCTCTCTAGATTTTCACTAATGTCACCACTTTAGTCTAAGATCTCTGAGATCTTATCTTCCCCTTTCCAGAGTCTAAGATGAGTCCCTTAACTATCCTACTTGTCTTCAATGCCCCCCTTCTCCAGTCTCTCCTGTGTGCCACTTGTTAGGTTCATCTTTTCCTCTTGGTATCAAGTAAAAAGAAACACAGTGCCTCTCTGCTTTACTGTATCAAGCCCACACTATCTGCAGCATTCCAACCTCTCCACAGTTTGTTCCCATCTTTATCACAAATAATTTCCATTCTCTTTCACTAATATTTTTAGTTTTAATTACAAAGCAATTTTATAAACATTGTTTATCTGACCTCCATGGCAAGTGTGTGATGAGGAAAGGATAGCATTCCCTTTCAAAAGAAACTTCTTTAAAGCATAAGAATCATAGCAAGTATATAGTTCTACCAACTTTCCTGAAATAAACACATCTACATTACCACCTACATCAAGAAACAAGATAAGTTTCCAAAAGAGTCCTCATACTCTTTCAGTTACTGTACTACCAAAAGTAATCTCTTTCCTGACCAACGCCACAGGGTGCTAGTGCCGATTCTTCACCTTCGGTAAATAGCAGCATGCAGCGTACCCTTTTGGTCTGGCTTCTTTCACTTAAAGTTACATTGTAAGATTTAACACGTGGATACCTGTAGCAATAGTTTATTTATTGACAACTGCCTTCCTCGCTGCATCTGTTGGTTTGAGGTTCTAGCTGTTTTTTTTTTTTTTAAAGAGAGAGAAAGAGAGAATCAATTTTATTTATCTTTCATCTGGTTTTTTTTTTCCCCAAAACCTAGTTGTCCCATGAGCTGTTATATCTTTGGTTCTTTCTCTTCTCTAAACCCTCAGTAAAGTGTACCCAGGGAAAAAAAACAAAAAACAAAAAAACAAAAAACCTAGTTGTGTATAGGGTGCTGGTGTCTGAACCCAGGACCCAGGTCCTCACCTATGCCAGACAAGCACTCTACTCCTGAAACATCAGTCCAGCCCCACGTTAGTTGTCTTGATGCAGATCAGTTATTAGTCCCAACTCAGGGAAATTCACTAGGTACCTCTTGGTTGAGTATTTACTCTTGCTATTGTATCCTGTTACATAAACATGCCATGAATGAGTTATTTATTCTACTGGTGATGGTACCTACTCCATAGTTTTGGGCTATAATAATCTTACACATATTTTGGTGAACACAGGTAAATATTTCAACAGGAGAGAAATTGCTGGATCACAGATCATGTAAATATTCAGTTTTAGTGGTTCTATGATTTTAATATGGTTTGTGTTCTCTAATGGTCCACTGTGATTAAAGTCTTGGTCCCCTAATGTTCTGGAAGGTGGAGGAACCTTTGGGAGATGAGGCTCAGTGAGAGATCCTTAGGTCATTGGGGGCATGAGGTATTTCTTGTATGATCCCTTTGGTAGTTTTGTAAGAGGGCTGTCATAAAAGCTGCAAGCCTGGCCCTACCTGTCCTCTTTTTCTCTATTTGTGTTCAAGATGTGACTACTTACTTGCTTATATTTGTGCTCCCACAACTGCATCTGGCACCCTTACCAGAAGCCAAATCTATGAGTCTGCCTGATCTTAGACTCTGAACCTCCAAAACTGTGAGCTAAATAAACATTTTCTTTTTATAAAATTAGCTGCCTCAGGTATTTCATTGCAGTAATGCAAAACTGACTAATAATGACTACTACCAAAGAGTTTCCAAAGTGATTGTACCAATTTATACTCCACCAGTGTATGAGTTTTATTTCCTAACATTGTTACAATTTGAATCACAGTCTATTTTATTTTCGCCATTCTAATTGGTATGTAGTGGTATCTTCCTGTGGTTTTAATTTGCATTTTCCTGTCAACAAATGAGACTATGATCTACTGAAAATACTGTAACCAAAAAAGATTAAGTGATGAATACAGGAGCAAAACCTAATTTTCCTAGCTGTATGTCTACTGCTCTTTCTGCCATCCCATACAAATATTATTCTAGGCAGATCAGTGTTCTGGAAAAGCCACCGCACCTGCCTCTCCACCTCAGCTCCAACACTGGCTGTGTGACCGTGCACAGGTGACTCTATCACCATGCTAAGCAGCAAAAACCTCTTCTGTAAGAAAGGATGAAAGGACCTATAGGTTCATGGCATATTTTATTATTTTTTTCTCTTTTGAATGTTTCAACACTATACTCGTCAGATACAGGTACTCAATAACAGATACCAATTCAGAACATTAAAAGTTTGCTCTGCTTTGTTAATCTTTGCTTCCATTTTCTTCAGCTTACAATCCTAAGTACATTTTCTCTCTAATCTTGTAATTTCTCTTATTTAGATAAATAAGATGATACAAATAATTTTTCACTTGTCTGAATTTCTCCTTTGCTCTTTCTCAAAATATAACAGCTTCTTCAACATTCTTATTTTACCAGAAAACTTAGAAGGAATCTGTGTTCACTTTTATCTTGATTACTTTAAACAAGATGGCTGGGCAACAGAAAGACTGAAATGGAGAGAAGCAAACTGGCAACAAATGTATAGAGATCCATTACACATAAAAATACCTCTATATTTCAAAGTACATTATATATCTTTTTAAATTTTTTGTGGAACTGGGGATTGAACCCAGGGATGCTTTACCACTAAGCTACATCCCAGCCCTTTTTATTTTTATTTTATATTGATACAGGGTCTTGCTAAGTTGCTGACACTGGTTTTGAACTTGTGATCCTCCTGCCTCAGTTTACCAAGTCTCTGGGATTACAGAAGTTCACCTCTGTGCCTGGCTGGATCTGTCCCTTTCAAATGATCACATATGCTTTGTAATTTACATGTTATTCATATATATATATATGAATGAATATATATATATATATATATATATATATATATATATATATATATATCAGTGAAGAAAAACTTAGGCTACAGAAATTCAGAGAATCTTAATGATGGTTAAGTACCTTACAGTTAATCAAGCCAAATTCTGATTCTATAGAAAGGAGAAATAAGAATTGGACAATCCTGCTTAAGGTCATATAACTAACTAGTAAGGAGCTGGGTTTCAAACTCAAGAATCAGCAACTCTCATCAGTTTACTTTTCACTACCCGTGCTGCATATCTTCATTTTGTTGTTGTTGTTGTTGTTGAGGGGATGGAGGAAAAGAAAGAAGAAAAGCTGTAACTGTAGAAATATATAATTTTACTATTTATTACCTCTTAGCCCAAAGTACTATGTGTATGCTTAACATCTTCCTACCATTCTCTTTCGGTTCCCTAGAGAAAACACAGATGAAACACACCTATCCTATTTTTAAAGATTGCAGTGCATCCCTTGCAGAAATCCTTGCAACCCCATCTGCAAATTGTTATTAGAGCCTTACTCAGAGAATTACAGAATTTAGTCATCTGATCCAAAGTCTATGCATTAAAAAATGGGGTGGAAGCAGGCACTTTATGTAAGTAGACTGATAAGAAATTTAGGTGGCTAATTAAGTGCTAAAATCTATGGCTAATGTATATAGTTTAAATGATATTCAAACAGCTCAGCAATGAGAAGTTGTATGCCACAGACTGCATGAATTGTGGAAGCACACTCAAGTCCACTGTGATGCTTTCATGGCTTGAGACCACATCACCAGAGAGACTGTGCTGTAACAAAGGCCTGATAGTGTCTCCTGCAGTAAGAAGCATGTGAATGCAGTCTCTGAAGAACTGCCTTTTAAGAACCCTTATGCTATAGCACGCTATGAGGCAACACATGCATTCAAACTTTATACTACTATGCTTTATGATCATATTTTATCAGAATTTAGAAGGTAATGACAACTTCACACTAATTGATTATCTACCACTCAAACACTGTGCCATATGTACTTTTTCATATGTTACCTAATTTAATCCTTTGAACTCCAGAAAATAATATTTCATTTTTACAGAGCAGGAAGCTAAAATTCAGAGATTAGGTAGTTTATCTAAGATTGAATAGTTTATACTATACAGACCTGGGAGTTGAACCCAAGAGTACCTGAGTCTAAGGTCATTAGACTTTCCTTTACACTGTGCTGCCATCGTTAACATAATTTAGAGTGAAAGTTCTTTTTAGCCTATCACTAATTTCCTTAGCAAATCTAGTCATGATTATGTGTCCACTATGTGTCCACATGGATGGATGGATCGATTATGTTTTATTTATTTATTTATTTTTAAAGTTGCTCCCAGCCACTCGGGAGGCTGCGGCAGGAGGATCACAAGTTTGAGACCAGCCTCAGTCGTTTTTTTTTTTTTTTTTTTTTTTTTTTAAAAGAGAGAGAGAGGGACAGTGAGGGAGGTAGGGAGAGAGGGGGAAAGAGAGAAAGAGAGAAAGAGAGAGAGAGAGAGAGAGAGAGACAGACAGAGACAGAGAGAGGGAGGAAGAGAGAATCAATTTTATATATATATAGTTTTTCATGTGGCTTTCATTGCTCAGACACTTCGCTGTGTATGTTGGTGCTGGGGTTCAAACCCCCATCCTTGTGCATGCCAGGCAAGTGCTGCAACTGCTGAGCCACTGATTATGCTTTATTAGGATAAAGCATAATAGCATAATCATGCACATGAATACAAAATTATAACTGCACTAACAGTTATAATGGATTAAGAGTGAGTAGCTCTGGGAGTTGGAGAGGTGGCTTAGTAGTAGTGTGCTTGCCTGGCATGTGTGAGGACCTGGCTTCAATCCCTCATACCACGTATATAACTTAGTGGAGGAAAAAACAAACAAACAAACAAAAATCAGATGAAAAAACAAAATTGACTCTTTCACACTCTCCCTCTTTAAAAAAAAGAAGTTAGTGACTCTGGGTCTGAAACTTATCTTGGTACCACTACAGCATCTAACAACATGTCTGGAGGAGGGTCAAGGAAGATTCCTCTGAGGAAATGACTGAGTGGAGATCTCAAAAATGAGTAAAATTACTTAGGTGAAGAAGACAGTTCTAGAGTGGGAGGAAGCACTGCCTGTCTGAAGTCTTGGAAGGAGAGTGTGTGAGTGGCAGAGATGGGGAAGTGGAGCACAGGACATCCTTTAGAGAGGCAGGGGCAGGCAGATTTTACTCTGCCTTTATGTAAGGAACTTTGGCTTTTATCCAAGGAACAACAGGAGGCCACTGGAGGGTTTTAAGAAAGGAGGTAACGATCAGATTTACATTTTCTAAAAGATTACACTTTAGAAATTTAGTGATTTCTAAATTTAGAAATTCAGAAACTGTAAATCTGATTGTTACCTCCTATTTTAGAAATGAGGAGAACTAACTCTGGGAAAGAAAGAGTAGATATAGGAAGAGCATTTAAGAGGTTACTGATGTAGTCTAGACAAGAGATGAAGATATCATAATCTAAAAAGGTAAAAATGGAAATGAAAAGAAGTGGACGAATTTGAGAGATGTTTGGGAGAACTCAGTGACAGCTTAATGTGAGAAATGATACAAAAGATTTCACAGGTGACTCAGGGACCTGGCTTGCACAATTAAATGAACAGAGAATACTGAAAGAAAATCAAATTTGGCTGAAGGCAGGGGAAAGAGGAGGAGTCGTGGATTTGGTTCTAGGTGTGCTGCATCGGAGATGCCTTGTTCAGTGTAAACAGCAATCAACGAGGCAGCAAGATACGTGAAGCCAGAACTCAGAAGTCTGGATTACAGATGTAGGTTTTGCTTATTTGAGAAAAAACAAGAGAGCTGTGGGTATAGAGGAAATCAAATAGGGAGAGAAAAAGAAGCACTTAGACTAAGCCTTGAGAAACTCTAATACCTAATGGATTGGTGGAAGAATCTGCACAGGAGTCTGAGAAAGAATAACCATGGTGAAGGGAGAAAAAAATGGGAGAAGGAGCCAAGGGGGACGAGGGCTTGAAGAATAAGAAGTCATTCATAGTGCTGAGAGGTCAAGTAAAACAGAAACTTAAAAATGTCTGTGGTTTTAACAACATGGAGATCATTTCTGCTTTCGTGGTATGATAGCGTAGAAACAATAATAGAGGGAATGAATAATGAGCAGTAGATGTTGTGGATTTGTAAAAAGTTAAATAACTTCGTTACAATCCCAAAGAAGAGTTTAGTTTGAGAAAAAAAAATACAAAGACTACAAAAAAAAAAAAGTTTTGCTTATTCTTTAAAAGCTATAGAAATCCAGAAAAAGAATACACAAAGTGGCTGGGTAACCTAGGAAAGTCTTTACAGAGAACCTAAGGGGGTGCAGAACTGAGTGACTGAAAAGTGCTTCATTTAGGGATATTACATGAGAAGAACTGTGTGTGTGTGTGTATGGGTGTTGGTACAGGGAGGGGGACTGAACTGCAAATCAATCTCTTTGTGCTCTAGTTTTTAATTTATAAAATGAAGGAAACAATAAATTTCTCAGCAAAGTTGTGTCAGGATTTTGAGAAGAGTTGGTAGTATGTGACTCACAGTAACCTATTAAATTGTGGCTAATATTATTTATAAATACCATATGAAGGGGCTGGAGTGGTGGCTCAGTGGTTATGGTGCCTGCAAGGCAGGCACAAGTATGTGAGTTCAACCCAACATCATGTACACAACGAAGTCTTGGAGCAATGAAAGCCACATGAAAAACTAAATAAAATTGATTCTCTCTTAAAAAAAAAAACTATATGTGAAAACAGGAAATATTCAAACAGATAACCTTGTATATTGAAGATGGGGCATCTTAGTTTACTAGTGGGACTTAATACTTAACCTTCTTCATTTTTTTTTCTTTTTTAAAGAAAGAGAGACGGTGAGAGAGAGAAGCAATTTTTATTTAGTTTTTCATGACTTTCATTGCTCTGACACTTTGTTGTGTATGTGGTGCTGGGGTTTGAACCTGTGTACTCTTGCATGCTAGGCAAGTGCCATAATTGCTGAACCACTGCTCCAGCCCTGAATTTTCATTTTTTTAATAGGTATTTAACACGCACAGAAAATCATCAGAAAGGAAAGTTTAGTTTTTGGACTTATTTTGAAATATATTTGCCTCACACACAAACATATTTATATATATTTATAACTAATGATATTAAATATATAACTATTCAATAAGTATTTTGTTAGTTTGTTTTTTTGGTATCAGGGATTGAACCAAGGTATGCTTAACCACTGAGCCACATCCCCAGCCCTTTGTACATTTTGTTTTGAGACAGGGTCTATGCCAAGTTGCTTAAGGCCTTGCTAAGTTGCTGAGATTATAGGCATGTGTCCCCAAGCCTGGCTTCAATAAATATGTTAAACATCAAATATATATTCTTATTTTATATTACAGCTAATTTTGCAAAGGAGAAAAAAGAGAATAAGAGAAACAAGTAAACCAGAAGAATAAAAACCAATGAAAATTAAGAGTGAAAAGAATAGAAGATAAGAAAGGCTAGTGAGAGACAAGACAGGCAGGTGGAGATCAGTGAGGCCTGTGACAAGGAAGACCTGCCTAGACCTCCTTGAGTGCTCCACAGCCTGCCCTCACTATTTCTATTAATAGCCCAGACCAAAGTACTCCAGCGAAGTGGTCTGCTCCTCTGCCTGACTGCACCATTGCCATCATCTACTGCCCAGCCTTCCTCTCCCAGGAGTCTCCTAACCGGTACTGAACTTGACAGTAGACCTGGCATTACTATACAGCGTTCTAAGCCCACTTCTCAGTTACTCAAACAAAAACAAAACAAAAATCCCACCTACACTTGCATCTGCTAAACTAAGCAGGACATCTTGGGATGGAAACAAGTTTGTTTATAGAACACTGAAGTAGTCTTTAGGAAAGTTTGTCAGGAGGTGCCTTTAAAAACTATTCATCTATCTATTTATTTATTTATTTGCAGTATTGGGGACTGAACCCAGGGGTACTTTACCACTGAACTACAGCCCCAGTCCTCTTTATTTTTTATATAGTGATAAGGTCTCACTAAATTGCTGAGACTGGACTTGAACTTGTGATCCCCAAGTCATGGGTTTGAAGTAGTGTGCCACCACACCTGACTGAAAAGCTACCATTTAAAGAGATAAAAAGTGTAATTTTGAACATATGCTAAAAGCTAAATGAAGTTAAATAAGGGAAAAACCCAGACTCTGAGACGATGAATCTCAACTTATCTCTTCTTACAGTGTGCTGAGGGCCATCTTCATTATCCCTCATGTAGAAAGGCTTGAGTGCTAATGGATAGTTAATGACGAAGACTGGTATGTTGCCACCATGCTTCACCAGATACTTCTCGTGTTCAGTTTGTAGATCTACACCCCACTGTAATGAAAAAAAAAAAAAAAGGAACGATAAGTGGAGAAGGCAGAGCTAAAATATACAGTTAAGCCCCACAAAATAACCTGTATCAGTTCCAAGGGCTACCTCTCCCTGAGGCTCAGTGATGTGTGGAGCTGTCTGCTGAGGTTACACAGCTGACTAAAGTAAAGAGAGAGGCTTGTTAACAAGAGCAGCCAAAGTCCTAGAGGGTGGAAGCTGAACCTGCAGATCAACACTAAGCTCTCTGTCTCTGGGAGCAGCATTCAGCAGGTAAATGGCACTGGCAGGAAAGCAAAGTACACTTTGCAGAGGGATAAAACTGACTTCAGAATTGCAGTTTTTATTAATATTGCCTTGAGCTTCTTCTGTAGTCACTGTTTCTAAGTCTCAGGAAATTAAATGACAGAAGATAATATTCCTAATATTGAGCCTAGCTTTGGCTAGATGGTTTCTCTTGGGGAATTTTTTTTTTAATAAGAGTCAACTCATCTATCAGATGCTCTTTGATGAATACTTAATCACACTGTTCCATCTGTTTACTCAGCAAATACTAATGTGCCTATTGACTCCTAGGTACTAGATATGGTGGTAAGAGATGACTTCATGAAGCTTCTAGGGTATGAGACAAACTTTAAAACTATATGAAGAATTAATTATAAACCAAACAAGCACCAGTTACTTTAAAACTTACAAAGGTACCTGACAACTCGAGGGGACTGGTGTAAGGGATATTTAAAGACAAAGGCATTACATTCTTAATATTATCTTATTATTCCCATTTATCTAATAGTACATTTTTTCTTTATTCACTTTAAACAAGAAATTTATTTAAAAAAATAAGATGCTTGACTTGAAGGTAAAACTAACTAAGCTTCATTTTACTCTTAAAGACAAAATCCCTACCCAGGCTTGGGTGAAAGGTTGTCAAACTCATGTATTAGACCCAGCAAAGGTGTAGCAATACATAATCTAGGGGAACCATAGATGGGGGGATGAGAGAGGGAGGGGGGGCAGGATCTCTAGGGAGTCAATCAACAATGTAGCATACTTTTTGTCCCCCTGAGAATCCAAATACTTATGTAATCATTTAATTCTGGAAAATTCACAAACTAAAAATTTATATCACTTGTAGGGGTGAAATATAGAAGAAACAAAGAGATTTGGATTTGGGGGTAATTCTGGTTTAGGAACAAATACATATCATATTGTTACTTTATGTGCATTTATGATTGTACAGTAACTTAACTCCTTAATAAAAAATTAAAAAAGACAAACTGCCCTATGTGTAACAGCTATACATAAAAAAGTTATAAAAATTTCCTTGATTTTACCATGATAAATGAAAAACATTAAAATTCTCCCAACTGGGCAAGGCATATAAGGATTTTTTTTCTCTTTTGGTACTAGGGATTGAACCCAGGAGTACTCCATCACTGAGCAACATCCCCAGACCTTTTTATTTTTTGTTTTGAGACAGGGTCTTGCTAAGTTACTGAGGCTGACCTTGAACTTGCCATCCTCCTGCCTCAGGCTCTAGAGCTGCTGAGATTATAGGCATGTACCACCTTGCCTAAGTATGCCAAGATTTTTATGTTTCTGTTGTTGTTAAAACAGTGATTGCAAAACAACTTACTCCACTATAAAGATAAGGTTCAATTACCATGCTACTAATGGAGAAAGCAGGTATTTTCCCAACACCAACATTTTTACTTATCCTATTTCCATTTGATATCAATCAAAACATCAATGTCCATTTAGTTAAAAAAAAGTAAAGTGTTTTTGTGCATGGACATCAGTTACTTTATGTACAATGAAGGAATGGGAAAGGGGAAAAAGAAAGAATAAAGAAGACTATACTGTAGTAATCAGGATATGCTGGAACTAAATTGAAATTTTCTTTTCTTTCTTTTTTTTTTTTTTTTAAAGAGAGGTACAGTGTGTGTGAGAGAGAGAGAGAGACAAAGAGAGAAAGAGGGGATCAATTTTATTTATTTCAGAGCCTTCGCTGCTCTCAAACTTTGTTGTGTACATGGTGTTGGGGTTTAAATCACGTCCCTGCGCATGCCAGGCAAGCACCGTAACTGCTGAGCCACTGCTCTAGCCCTAAATTGAAATTTTCTAATGCAGAATGTATTCTTGGTCTGTAAGAGCAAGGTTCTGGAGTAAAGAAGCAGGTGCCGTTTTTAGTAGACAACTTGCGTGTGCTGCTGGAGTGCATCAGTTGTCTCTATCCTCCATTTCTAGCTCTGCAGGTATGTGTTTCATTGACTGCTGCTCATTAAATCAGAATATGATCTACCTCATTGACAAACCCTGTCCACAATAGGCTTTCCGTTCCCTAAGTGGTATGTGCCTCTTAATCTTACTTAAACTGTTCCATGGAACCATCCTTCCCGGATACCTTCAAATTGATGTAACTGTTACAATCTTAAGTTCATCCTTGGGCTTTTTGTCAGACATAGAAAATGCCAGAGTTTCCTTAGCTGTTGCTTTAACCAAAGAGGAACCAGGCCCATACTGAAGGAATACTCGGGAGCCCCTGCCACTTGGAGTGGTAGGAAGAGGGAGCAGTGATGGATTAAAGAGAAGAGGCACATGTACCTGCCTGGTGGTATCTGAAGTACAGGAAGAAAGGAACAAGACCTGCCTTTAACAAAGGGCTTCTCTGGACCTATATCTTTGCCAGTAGAACAAAGGAGATCCTGCAGAGAAATGGAGAATGGAACAGTGGTTGCCAGGGGCTGGGGGTAAAAATGGAGGGTTGTTGACCAAAGGGCACAAACCTTCAAGTTATAAAATGAACAAGTTCTGGGGACCTAAAGTACGGTACGGGGTGATGATGGATGTTTTCATTAATTTGATTGATCTTTACACAAATTATCACATTGTGTGATAACTGTGCCTCAAATAAATATATAGTATACAGCAATTAGGTATTAAAAAATAAAGATGTTCTTAAAAAAGAGCCATTCTGAGTGACTCAAAATTAAGTCTATAAAGTTTAACTGAAAAAGAAATTTGTTTAATATATTGACTAAATTTAGTCCATCTTTTGTCTGTCACCTTTCAACATCATTCCGAATAAATTTTGGCAAATACTGAACCCGTTGATTTCCACAGTAATATTGTATGACTATTCTTTGTGTAGGATTTTTCACCTTGGGAAACTCCTTTATAATCCTTCAGTGTCTTTCAAATGGTGCAATTTTATTTCAAAATTATTTTTCATATTAAGTATTTCAACAAGGTTCCGCAAACATCAAACAAAGCCTATGAAGACTATGTATAGATGAACAAATGATGCATGTTGCTAGTAAGAGAAATAGATTATTTTGAAGGTTTTTTTTTTCTGGTACCAGGAGGTGCTTTACCACTGAGCCACATCCCTAGTACTTTTTATTTTTTATTTTATTTTTTATCTTTTTAAAGAGAGAGAGGGACAGTGAGACAGACAGAAAGAATCAATTTTATTTAGTTTTTCATGTGACTTTTGTCGCTCCAATACTTCATTGTGTAAGTGGTGCTGGGGTTCGAACTTGTGTCCTCATGCATGCCAGGCAAGCACAGAACCGCTGAGCCACCACTCCAGCCCCTTTTATTTATTTTTTTTTGAAGCATAGTCTTAGTAAATTATTAGGGCCTCACTACATTGCTGAGGCTGGCCTTGAACTTGGGATTGTTCTCCCTTAGCATTCCAAGTTGCTGAGATTATTGAGATTATAAATGTGTGCCACCATGCCCAGCTTTAGTTTGAAGGATTTTTAATGAAGTAAGATAAAGACAGGAGAGAAAAATCACACACACACACACACACACACACACACACACACACACACACACAAATACTACCTTTGGGGTGAAGGTGAAGTTCTGCGAGGCTTGCTGTAAGATCTCTATGGCCTCTGTGTAAGAAATGCTGTAGGAAAACAAGTAAAAGCAGAGAAAGGTTAACATGATTTGGAATGCTATTAATTAGGCCACATTAAAACTAGAAAAAGACTATTCCCATATAGTCTGTGAGGTCAAAAGTGAATACTGAGTAATCAGGAATAAAGGCTAATCTAATCCTATGAAAGTTTGATCTGCATGAAGAGAAACAGCTGTTCAATAACCCCACTCCTGATCAATTTGTAGAGGAGCTAGGTACTTCAGTAAGCACAGATTTCAGTAGGCATAGCTGTTAGTACTGTAAGGAAAAACAAATGGAGGTAACCAGACAGTGGGTGTTTGTAGGTACTATTTTAGATATGATGTTCAAGAAAGGGCTCAATGAGTTGGTCACATCTAGGCAGAAATCTGTATTAAGTGAAAAAACAAACCATATAAATATCTTGGGAGAAGAATTTCAGGCAAAGGGAACAGAAGTGAGAAACACTTTGGCTTGTTGAAGGAGCAAAAGGCCAGTGTTGACTGAAGTAATCTGAACAAGGGACAGAATGCCAGGAAACTGACTAGGGAACCATCAGTCACAAGTCAGATCTTATGGGATTTCTTAAAAGTCAGATCTTAGGATCAGGGCTTAGCAATATGTTCTAAGTATTGTTAAGACTGTTTAGGAAAAAAATATTAGTTCTTTCAATAAAAAACTCTCATGCCTAAAGCAAGACAAATCAAGGATTTGTTTCAAATTAACTGTGTAAATTGGCAATCTATTCACATAGTTAAAATATTCTATATATAATGTGGAAAAGAGTACACAAAAGGTGGTCAAGGTGGTGAGTAGCTGTCATCTCAGCTACTCAGAAGATTGAGGTAGGGGACCCCTAAGAATATGAGACCAGTCTGGGCACATAATATAGCAAGACCCTGTCTCAAAAAAAAATCTCTCTTCTATCCCTGTCCTGTAGCCACCCAGTTCCTTTTCTTTCACATATTCACTGTTATTGGTTTCCCTGTTATACTTCCAGAGGGCTTTGTTAGAAAATGTCATCCAGAGCATATATACACAAACACTTCTGCTCCTTGTTTTATTCAATAATATACCTTGCACATTCTTCTATCAGTATGTGAAAAAGTTCATTTTTTGCTTTATTATATAATAAATATTCCATCTTATGAATGCATCATAATTAATTAAACCAGGCATCTATTGATGGATATTTCAGATGTTTCCAATTGTTGGGTAGTAGAAATCACAACTACATGTATCTATTTAATGCTATCACAAATTATTCTTATACATTGCTTTTACATATGAAAAAATTAAACTTGAATTTTATGAATCCTGAAAGATAATTGCCAAAGATACTGGTCCCCCTTTTTAGGACTATATAAATTTAGGCATTCCAGTAATGTGTGAAAATGTCAGGTTTTTTTTTTCTTTTTTTGGTATTAGGGCTTGAACCCAGGGGTGCTTAACCACTGAGCCACATTCTCAGCCCTTTTTTATTTTTTATTTTGAGACAGGGTCTCATTAAGTTGCTTAGGGCCTCACTAATTGCCAAGGCTGGTCTCAAACTTGTGAACTTCCTGTATCAGCCTCCTGAGAGTCACTGGGATTACAGGTGTGCACCAGCACGACTGGCAAACTGTCAGTTTTCTTGCAAACTGCAGGAAGAATACTATGACAGTACAACAGTATTTTGAATGACTTAAAAAAGACCTGCAAACTTTCTCAAGGACCTTGAGCTCAATAAATAATCTACCCAGAAACAATTTAGCTCTGAAGTAAAAATAAAGTTCATACTGCGGCATGGCTGGAGGATGTGTGTCACTGGGGGTGTGCCCTGGAAGGGGTCATCTTCCCTGTGGCCCTTTCCTTCTGTTTCTTAGCTGAATGGATCAGCACTCTTACACCATGCCCTTCTGCCATGATGTTCTGCTTCACCTTCGGCCCAGAACAATGGACTTGGCTGACCATGGACTAAACCTCTGGAACCATGAGCCCAGGTAACTTTTTTCCCTCTAAATCATTCTTGTCAGGTATTTTGGTCACAGCAACACAAAGCTCACTAACACAAAACCAATAAAAACTAATTGGAAAGGGTTGTATCTTAGATTATAAGTAAAATCCTCAAAGCTATGCTTTGAGGAATAGGATTTTTTTTCCTTCTAAGATAAAAATTCTATTCAAAACCTGGCATTAAATAATATGTAACATCTAAGATAATAATGCTGGTGGTAGTGGTGGTGTTTGGGAGAGGCAGTAACAATAATTTGAAAATTAGCTCTTTACAGAAAAGAAAATGAAGCT
Source organism: Aplodontia rufa (assembly GCA_004027875.1). Classification (NCBI taxonomy): domain Eukaryota; kingdom Metazoa; phylum Chordata; class Mammalia; order Rodentia; family Aplodontiidae; genus Aplodontia; species Aplodontia rufa. Next base: position 44,768 of record PVKS010000654.1, on the reverse strand, counting down.
TAGATAGGATCAGTAACTTACCAATCATCATTCACATAAAGTAAGTAATAAACACTGATCTGCTAATTGAGATTCTGCCAAGATAATGCCTAAAACACTTGGGAGTTTACTATGTTCCGTCAATGGGTTCTGGATTATCCCCCTTACTCTACCACTCACTATCAATGTAAATCACTTCAACTAAGTAAAATGGTGTTATTAATTTTTGTAATATGTTATACAAATGTTAAAAATAAAGTATTCATACTTATAAAATAAGGAGATTGGGCTATCTTGTCTGGAGTTCTTTTCTGCTTAGACATTCTGTATAGTTTTATCAATTACTTTATATGATCTACCAATTTCAATGAGAAATATTAAGAGCAGTCAAAATGGAAAGCAGTATGATTTTATACCATTGGTATGTTACTATTTCATTACTGACTCTAAATATTTGTTTCCACATTCCCCACTCCTTAATTTAGGGCAAAGATTTCAAGTTCAAGTTATAGTCTGACACAGGATTTCCTTAAAGGTCTTTATCAACTCTTCTCTACTAAGTATTTTTCTTTCCTTTTCTGAAAGAACTAAGCTATTTTATTTAACATATAATAGACGGTTAGCATAAAACAAAGTTAATATAGTTTTCCCATACACTAATGTATTTCCACAAACCTTTAAGATTACAATTTTACCGATATTTTTCCATCAGTAAGGCCAGATACATATGATTTCTTTTTACAGGTAACTAAAGGTTTTAAGAGGGCTTAGACTGTAAATCAGGTACCATTTAGACATAATGCCATACAAAGACCTTTAATCAGGAATTTTAATCAAATTGATTCCACTATAGTCTTGTTTCCCATATTCTTAGTCATACTGTTTTGCAAGTAAGATAGTACTGATACAATAATTAACAGTAAACAAATTCTCATTTGTTAGTCAGTGCATATATTCCCCTTTACCTAGTATACTGCCTCAGAATTAATCCTCCTAGAAAACATGACTGTCCCACATGGAAAAAAAAAATGCAGAGCTTCATGTCCTCCTTGAACATTTTCAAGTATTATAGGAACAAAGGTCCATTAAAAATAATCAAAAATTTGAAATTTTCATCTTGCTTTACTAATTATGGGATAACAGAAGTTTAAAAAACAAATGCCCCTTATTATTTCTTTGTTTAACATAATAATATTATACTAAGAAATCCTGCAATTACATTTATGAGCTATTTTCCAGCTTCTTCGAGTAAGGGACACAACTATGGTTCGTCAGTGAGGAGATATGAATAATCAATCTTATGAAACATAAAAGATGGGAACACAAAATGTTAAACTGACATTGGCTTTTAAAACAAAAACCTAATATGACCCTGAAATGCCTGATTCAATACCAACAAAAGGTTACAGCAGCAAGCCACCACTTCACCACACACTAAGAATTCTGAAATAGGCAACAGCCCTCCCCCTCAATCTGTAATATCTTCTTTTTGTTCTTTTTGTTTTTCTTGCTTTTCGGTTGTAGGTAGTTCAAGGCTTGCCCACTGCGTAGGTTCAGCTTTTCTCATGGTGATCTCAATCTTTGTTGCAGCCATAGTTACATAGCTTCGCTTTATATCACACCCCGTAATTTCACATTTTGATGAAATTCCTTCTCTCCTTCAAATACAATGTGCACATTTAACAGTGTACTATTAGCTTCTACTCAACTAAGTCCTGGAAGTGAATTTTTAGCATATGCTGAAATGGTGACTTCACCCCGAGTCTGATGCCAGTCATGTCTACATGGAACAACTTTTTGGCAGCATCTTTTTTAGTCCACATGTGTTTCCCTGTTGTACATCCTTCTTGGGCTAAGAATGTATTAAAATTGGAGGTTTTCCTTCTACAACAGCTCCAATATTTCATCCCCTCATGGAACATAGGCACTCCAGAATGATATACACAGACTTCTTCTAGACTCTGTAGACCCTGATATGTCTTTGAACACCCTCCATTTTTACACGAGGTCCCAATCTTAATTTCACCACTGTCATCTTCTTTCTTATCTTCTTCATTCCCAGATGACAGTTTATCAAGTGCTTGTTTTAAGGAGGCAGATATTGTTAATTTGAAATTGGTCATTGGTTCATCTGGGCTTGGCCTTTTTATTGCTTCTACTGCTTTAGGGGCTTGAATTATGTGCTCCTGAAATTTGGGTTTCAATTCAGATAGTTCTTTCTTTTCAGTAGTCTTGACTTCAGGCTTGACTGGCTCAGGTGGCTTCTCACTATTATGTCTACCTTTTGTACAACCTACAATGCTTAAGAAATCAGAAAAATCAATTGTTCTTCTTTTACATCAAGACCAACACTTTAATGCATCATGAAAGACTGGAACACCTGAGTGATATGTACAAGCATCATCAGAATTGTTCTCAGGGTCGAAGCGCTGGCCACAGCTGCTATTGTAGCACAGCAGGCCATCTTTTCTTCCCACATTACAGAAATGGCCCAAACACCGGGAACTGCAAGGTGATATGACTACAGCACTATTGCAAGCACCGGCCTGACACCTAGAGCCCTAAGTATTTTTCTTATTATGTATAAGTATTTCTTCTCTCAAAATAAACAATAATAGATGCTGGAGGGGCTGTGGAGAGACAGGCACACTAACACACTGTTGGTGCATCTGCAGACGGGTACAGCCCCTCTGGAAAGCAGTGTGGAGAATCCTCAAAAAATTAGGGATGAGACCACCATATGATCCTGCTATTCCTCTCCTGGGTATTTTCCCAGGGGATTTAGAATCAGCACATTATAGTGACACGGCAATATCTATGTTCATAGCAGCTCAATTTACAATAGCTAAATCATGGAAACAACCCAGATATCCCTCACTGGATGAATGGATCCAAAAACTGTGGTACATATATACCATGGAATTTTACACAGCAATTAGAAACAATGATATTGCAGCCTTTGAAGGTAAATGGATGGCTAAGGAAGAAATGCTGAGTGAAATCAGCATAACCCAGAGAACCAAGGGTCAAATGTCTCCATTTATCTGTGGAGGCTGGATCTAGACCCTGGCCATTGAGAAAGGTGGTCTATTATCATGTGTTAAATCCAGATAAGGTGTAATGTTACACAACCTAATACTTTTTTAGCGATATTGTGGGAAGGGAAAGGGAGGGATAAGGGTGGATAATTGGGGAGGGCACTCTTGGGGGTAAATCTAATCTTCAGAATCTATATACATTTTATATTATTTTGTTAAAAACATGTATGATTGTTCAACAAATAAATTTCTCAATAAAAATATTTCTTTTCCTTTCTAGAGACTGTTTTCCAATGTGCTTTGAGGAAAGGAGGAAGAAACATTATGATACGGCATGATACAGCATCAAACTAAATTCGCATTTCAAATTTTTCATTGTTGAATGAAGAAAATGTATTACTGGAAAGTAGCTGGAGTAAAATTGTAGAGGTAAAAAGATCAAAACTGACATTTCTTTGCTACAAATTCACAAAGATGAAGAGCAAATAAAGAAGATAAGTACCTTGTATATTTTCAAACCCTTAATATTATAAAGAAAATGTAAAAAATTAAATTCCACCTGTATTTCTACTTCATAAGGGATAAATTTAATTATTATACAGGTCCTTTAACATATTTTCATATAAAACAGTTTTAACACAGACTGAAGGAGACGCTGAAATCTATTTATGCGAAATGATACAGGTCATATGTTGTTTACATGGATTAAATAATTAATGGTGGAGACTATGTAAAGGACAAGTTTGCTTTGCCATCTCCCCTTTTTTTCCTTTAATTTTTAAAGTATTATTCACAGATAGATTGTTACACCTATATTTTCAGGAACTTCAGAGTCCATGCCTTGGAGAGCATGAAGCAGCAGAAGGGTGATGACAGGTGGTAGGGAGGGCACCACCACATGGACTATTTCCCACCTCATTAACACTGATGACATTAATGGAATAATCACTGCCAACACACCATAACCACCTTATTACGCTTTCTGTGGCTACTCTTAACATTTTGACACGTATATCTGACTAAAGAAGTGTAAGTTAATCAGTATCTTTCCTTTCCTTTGAAACAACACGAGGACCAATATACTTCAACTATGAAGGCACTATCCAATGTTATATGTTACTGCTGTTCAGGAGTTTAGTTCTAAGGTGAAAGGATTTCCCCCCAAAAATGTGAAGATATTATTTTGTCATTCTATTGTCATTAGTGTTACTAAGAACTTCTTGGGGATCTAATCATGCTGTTTGTTATATCTGCAATGGTTGCTTATGGTAGGTTTTTTGTTGTTGTTGTTGTTTTTTTAAGAGAGAATCAATTTTATTTATCCACCTGGCTTTTGATCTCAGACATTTAGTTGTGTATGTGCTGCTGTGGTTTGAACCAGGGTCCTCACTGATGAGTCACTGCTCCACCCCTAATGATAGATTTTTAATTTTTCTTCCTGATATTAGATATTATAAGTAATCTAGAGGTAATTTAAAGAATACAGGAGGGCTAGGCATGGTGGTGCATGCCTGTAATCTCAGTGACTCCGAAGACTGAGGCAGGAGGATTGCAAGTTCAAAGCCAGCCTCAGCAACTTAGTGAGGCCCTAAGCAATACAGCGAGACCCTGTCTGAAAATAAAAAAGAAAAAGTACTGGGTATGTGGCTCAGTGGTTAAGCACCCCTGGGTTCAATTCCCAGTACCAGAACCAAACAAACAAAAATAAAGTATCCAGGAAGATATGCACAGGTTATATGTAAATACTATGCCATTTCATAGAAGGGACTTGAGCTTCTGTGGATTTTGGTATCCACAGGGATCTTGGATCCAGTCCCCAATGGAATCCTTGACAGATACTGAAGGACAGCTAAGTATGAATTGTAGCAATATAACTCATTAATTACTATGATTGTATTAATTTATTATTTACTGATGACACACTGATTATTAAATATAAACCAGACACAAGAGTAATAAAAACAACTAGAACTTGGGTCTTGCTTCACATCTGGAGAGTGTGGGAAGCAGATATATAAACAAAAAATTCTAATTCAATATGACAAATGTAATGATAAAGTGGAAGTAAAGTTCAGAGAAAATGTAATATCTACTTACATTAAAAACTTGTTTTTTAGCATATGTTCTAATCTGTCCTTGGTAAGAAAAGAGAAAAAAGAAAAAAATTAAAAATGTAATTATATTCATTGTATGTACAATTTAACATACTTAAAGAGCAGCTATATCAGGCTTTATCCACAAAACTAATTACCTTGTGACCAGGAGCTATGAATTTGTGACAGAGTTCAATATCTTCAGGACAATTCGAGAGAACCATCATTGTTGTGGCCTTGAAGAGTCCCTCCATAACCTAAGATTTAAATGACACAGAATTGCCTGAAGTAAACAACTTATACAAACAACTTGTTCAGGGATCCCAGGTACGCTCTCTATAAACTATATATATATAAGCTATAAACCCATTAATCCTCTTAATCTCTAAAAGTACTACAGCAAAACAGTTGTTTTTCAGGCAGCTCAATTTCTTTTCAGAGAGGGAGTGAAAAAGGAAAAAAAAGCTTGAATTTTATGCTAACTGCTTCAATACTGATATAATGAAGTGAGATAACAAATGAATAGTTATAACTGATGTCTCAGCTAAATATCAATAAACTCACTTGCAGAATCAGGACAATAACAGTCCCTAGTTTACAAGACTGTTGTGAGAATTAAATAAGATACTTTTTGTAGCAGACTAGTGTACTACCCGGCTTACAGAAGCACAGAAGTATTAACTGTTGTGAAGTGTAAAAACATTTTGAAAAGTGGTTCAGTCAGTCATTGGTAAATGAAAGTAAACTTTAAATCTGAGAATCACTGAGATTTATCTAAACATAATTGTATAATTTTTGTTTGGAAAAGCATAAAGTAAAAATAATATTAATCAGCATCCAACTTTTATTAGTATATAAGAGAATCGACAGAAGCCTTGGGGGAGAAATCTGTTCTTACAAGAAAACAGTAACTGGAACGGAAGATATTTCTAAAATGTTTTAAATCAAAACTAATATTTTTGGGGACACAGCTCAATGGAATAGCACATGCTTAGTAACTGTGAGGACATGTTCAATTTCCTATACCCAAACCCCCAAATCCAAAAACTAAAAATTGGAAGTTTTGGTTTGAAATCAATGAAATCCCATGAGGCCCTCCAGATGTTGTACTCATAGAGACACTACATTTATAAAGTACAGGTTGCCTTAAAAATGAAGGGTTTCTTTTCCTCTGTTGCATCACTGATATGCCCTATCCAGGCTAGAAGCACAGTGGGCAAAACTATATATGATCAGACACAGGAAAATATTTAAATATCACACAATAACAATGTTAGTGCCATTTATTATCAATCCCTTGCTAAGCTGTATTATATTATTGGCTTATTCTCTCTTTTAAAGAGAGAGGGACAGTGAGAATGAGAGAGGAAGAGACAATTTTACTTTTTTTTTTTTTTTAAGAAAGAGGGGACAGTGAAAGAGAGAGAGAAAAAAAAAAAGGAGAAGCAATTTTTATTTAGTTTTTGCATGTAACTTTCATTCCTCAGACACTTCGTTGTGTACTTGGTGCTAGGGTTTGAATTTGCATACTTGCGCATGCCAGGCAAGCGCTGTTAACTGCAGAGCCACTGCTCCAGTCCCAATTTTATTTACTTTTTCATCTGGTTTACATTGCTCTGACACTTAGTTGTGTATGTGCTGGTGGGGCTTGAGCACAGGTCCTCTCACATGCCAGGCAAGCGCAATACCGCTGAGCTACTGCTCTAGCCCCTGGCTTATTCTCTTAATGTTTGTTACTATGGTCATTTATCCTTCCAAACAACATGTACATATAGTATGGTGAAAAAAGCTGATGCGTATGTAGGTTTCTAAGGTACTGACAATGTAAAATAGTAATGACAACTAATTTGAGGGATGGGAAAAAAAAAGAATCTATAGACAATAATAAAGATAAAATTGAAGGGAATAGGGCTAGAGAGGTGGCTCAGTGGTTATGGTGCTTGCCTGGCATGCACGAAGATGTGGGTCTGAACCCTAGCACCATGTACACAAAGAAGGGTCAGAGCAACAAAAGTCACATGAAAAACTAAATAAAATTGATTTTTTCTCTTTCTCTGAGTCCCTGTGAGATTTTGAAGGGAATAAGCAGAATTAATGCAGAACTTCCCAAGAGCCTTGTAATTGTAAGAAAAAGGGAGATGTTTCATTGGAGACTTAAAGCAAAAAAATGTAAAATAAACTATTACAATAACAGAAATAAAATGTATAGAATTTAAATCAGCAGAGGAAAAGAAAGGAAAACAAAGAAAATGAGATGAATCCAATGGAGAGAGCAATAGAAGAAAGGAATAACTTGATGAAAGAAGAACAATTGGTTGCTAAAGATTCTTCACCTTGAGCCTATGTTACCTTCTAGTCTAGAAGTGAGATAAAGAAATTCATGAAGGGTCATATTCCTTAGTTACTAAACAAAACCAACATATATTGGGAGGGGGAAAAACAGAAGAGCTGGATTGAACACGTACTGAAGAAAAGAATGTATTCTACAGTCATCAAACTAAATGCTTTGTAAATCTCTGTTAAGTTCTAAATGTAGTATAGCTTAATTCTGATTTTTGTTGATTTTTTTGACTGGCCGTCCATTGATATAAGAGTAATGTTGAACAATATCTCTCCTTTTAAATCTAATATTTATTTTATAAAATTGGATGTTTTGGTATTAGGTACATACATGTTTACATTTGTTTTATATATATATATGTATATATACATATATATATATGTATATATACATATATATATATATATATTTTAGGTACTAAGAAGATATGTTGATTTTTTTCAGTAATCAAAATAAATTTAAATAGTGAAAGTTTCCAGTTTAAAAAAAAATTAGATACAGGTATTGTTGTCCACAAATTTCACACTTAAAAAACATAAGGACCCAGAAATCTTGAAAATTATGTAATCAAAATAACAACAGTTAATCTTTGTAAAATGTAACAGAAAGAAAGATGTTATAGGACATACTAATATCAGAAAAATATACTTATCAAGCTGAAATTAGTAAAAGATATACAAAGTACATAATATTCATAAAAATTTCAGTTCACAAAGATTTTTAGAAATCTTAAACTACTATGCACATAACAACACAATTTCAAAATATATAAGGTGAACTGGCAGAAAAAACAAATGTATTGTTATAATTAAAATTTTTATTTTTTTTTTGGTTTGACATAGTCTTATATATTGCAGTGAATTGTTGTTACATATTCATGCATACATGGATACTGACATAGTAAGATAGTAAGTTGAGTTTGATCCTAGACCAGGATCTATCCCCTTCATCCATTCCCTGAACTCATGTCTCCTCTGTAATCCCACCATACTATATATAGTTTGAAATTAACATATACATGTATGGTAATGGTTGACATTTCTGAGTTTTTCTGCCTGCCTGGGTATAGCTAGGCTTCTAATGGGAGTTGAGTATAATTAATATTTTAATATGTCTCTCAGCAGTTGATTTTCTAAACAAAAAAATCAGTAAGGATTGCTATGTTTTTGTTGAATTGATTCCTTGACCATTATATAGTGTTCTTCTTTGTCCCTCTAAGGTGCTGGGGATTGAATCCAAGGCTTCATGCTTTTTATGTGAGGGCTTTACCACCACTGAGCCACATCCCCAATCCCACAGATTTTTGTCTTTAAGTCTTTTTTGTCTGATATAAGAATAGCTACTGTGACTTGCTTTTGGTTTCTATTTACATGGAATATCAAAAAGTAGAAACATTAATAATTCAGTCATTTTGTTCCTCTAGCTGGCTGTTTCTCTAGCTTTAGTAAGCTGACTACACCTTATATTTCTAATTAATTATAACTTTAAAAATCTAGTCAGAATACAAAAAGCAAGTGCCTCTGGACTCAAAATAAGTAAACAATGATAGACAGTCTGGGAATGGTTTGACTTAAATAATAACCTGTAATGGAGGTAATTTTCCCAGTTCCATTCTTCCTTCTTCTGTCTCCTGGCTTTGATTTGGGAATGAAATATTAAACTCTCCAGCAGACACAAGAAGCAAAACTTCTGAGAGAAGGTTGATACTTTTCACAGAACTGGGAAAAGTTCCATATGTGTTAGTCTTTTTTTTTTTAACTTTTATTATTTTTGATTCCTTTTATTGTTGCATACTCAATGATGGCAGAGATCATATTGTGTAACAAACAGGGAAGGAGATTGACCACCAATGTTGCCTACATGTAGGGTTAGGGCATAATCAATGCCGTTATGCATAATCAGAATTCACCTATACACAAAGTATTTTAAAACCCTGGCCTACATTCTGAGCTACCACAAGGTCAGATACAGTATGATTCACATGAACTTGGCTCAAGTGGGATTCAGGGGGAGAGAGATCCACTTCAGTGCAGAGAAAGAACCCACCAGGCAGTCTCAGCAGGAGAGTCGGCTTCAGTACTCAGCATTGAAGGGGTATTCAGGCAAATGAGCCTGGTCAGCCAGGACACCCATCCTCCAGTTTCTATGGAAGCTCAGTATGGTGGCCATCTCCTCATCACTCAATTTGAAGTCAAAGACCTGAAAGTTCTCCACAATGAGTGCTGGTGTCACAGACTTGGGGATCACCACCACGTTCCTCTGGATATGGAACTGGATCAGAACCTGGGCTGAGGTTTTCTTGTGCTTTGCAGCAATCTCCTTAATTCTGGGGTCCTCCAGTAGGGAAGCGTCTTCTGGCTTGGCCCAACGTCTATCTGGGGAACCCAGGGGGCTGTAGGCTGTCACAGTGATGCCCTTGGAGTGGCAGTACTGGATCAGTTTGTCCTGGGTGAGGTACGGGTGACACTCGATCTGATTAGTCACTGATTTATGTTTGAGTCCAGGCTTGTTCAAGAGCTGTTCAATCTGCAAGTGGTTGAAGTTGGAGACCCAAAGGGCTTTCATCAACCCTGCATCCACCAGCTTCTCCATCACCTCCCAGGCATCCAAGAAAGTTGATTTACTGATGAGGTGGTTGCCTTTCTCATCTTTCGGAAATAATCCCTTGCCAGGCTGGAATCCCTGGGGCCAGTGAATAAGGTACACGTCCAGGTAGTCCAGTTTCAGGTCTGTGAAGGTCTTCTGAAAGGCTTTCTTCAGATCATTTCTCTCAAAGAAGGTGCACCACAGCTTGCTAACAATGAAGAGGTCCTCCCGCTTCACCACCTTCTCTCGGATCTTCTCCTGGATGGCTGCTCCCACCTCACTCTCGTTCTCATAGGCGTAGGCACAGTCTATGTGGCGATATCCCGCATCAATGGCCACCTTCACGGCTTCTTTGACTTTACCTGGGGGAGACTTCCAGGTTCCCAGACCCACAATGGGCATCTTGGCTTTGGTGCTGAGCTCCACAAAGGTGGCCATGGTTCCTGCAGGAATGGTTCTGAGAGTAGACTGATGTGCAGTGTGTGTGTGTTAGTCTTTACAGGGAAATCTTAGGTTGTTATTTTACCCTTCTCTGTTTTTAATTCTGACACTGTCCTGGAGGCAGCCCAGTTGTGGAACACTTGAAACTCCCAAAGATCCACTTCTCCTATCAGAGGACCTGAGGAAGGAGGACCTTGCTGTTTGGAAAGTGTGTATATAGGAATCCCCATTAATTTTAAGCACCTTTATTCTTGCTACTTTTAAAAAATGATAGATCACCACAGTTACCTGGAAATAACATGGTGAGGGATTAAAAAAAAAAAAAGTGAAAGAAATTTGTATTTTTGGCCAGAGGAACCAGAGTTAGGGGTCTCAGGGAGCTAGAAAGTATGAAGGAAATTCTGAAGAGCAGGAAAAGGTGACCCCTAATTTTGTGCACAATTTCCATAAGGGCAGGGTTTACCCTAAAACACAGCACATTGCAACAGACACAAAGGAGCACAGCGTAGCTTTCTGACAGTGAACTACAGTATAAAGGAATGTGCAATTTCCAGAGTAACTGCTGAGTGGCACAAAGATCAGATAGACTCAACAGCATAGGAAAGACTATGATAACTGACATAGAAACTAATGCAAATAGAAAGTGAGACAGAACTTACAGATCTTAATGGTTACTGAATCAATCTAAACAGGTTTAATGACTGATAAAACAACAACTACAAAACATTACTGCTTCTACAGGATTTTAGCAGGACCTACAGCTCCAGAATATGACTTTCAGATTATTTAGAATATAGTCCAAAATTACCAGATAGAAAAAGAACCAGGGAAATTTGATAAATTCTCAAGAGGAAAAGACAATCCACTGATGTAAGCACACAGAAGACCCAGATGTTGGAAAAGTTTGATGAAGATTTTTTTTTTTTTAACATAAAGAGAGAGGGACAGTGAGAGAGAGAGAGAGAAAGACAAAATCAATTTTATTTAGTTTTTCATGGACTTTCGTTGCTTGGACACTTCACTGTGTACGTGGTGCTAGAGTTTGAACCTGTGTACTCGCACATGCAAGGCAAGTGCTGTAACCACTGAGGCACCACGCTAGCCCCTTTTAAAAGATTTTAAAAGCAGGTATGATAACTATCTTCCATAAAATAAAGGTAAACAAACATTCTGTAAATAAACAAAGATATGATTTCTCGGCTGATAAAAAAGAAATGAAGAAGTATGCATCTGAAATAAAAATTCCACTGAACGTGCAAAGCAGCAGAATAAAGACAACAAAGGAAAGAATTGGTGCATTTGAAAATAGATTAGTTGAAATGCTCCAGTCTGAGTTATGGAGAGAAAAACAAGGGACTAAATAACGAACAGAGAACTGGAGAGTTACGGGATATCAAAAGGCCTCTCATACATGTTACTGGTATACCAGATGATTAAAACACAGAGACTGACACAGAAAAAATATGTGAGGAAGTAATGGCTAAAAGTTCTTCTCAAATGGCTGAAGACATATTCAAGGAGCTCACTAAACTACAAACAGGATAAACTCAAAGAAAATCACACCTAGAGAGGCTGGGGCGGTGGCTCAGCAGTTACGGTGCTTGCTCAGCATGTGCGAGTACGCCAGTTCAAACCCCAACACCACGTATATAATGAAGTCTCGGAGCAACAAAAGTCACGTGAAAAACTAGATAAAACTGATTCTTTATTTCTCTCTCACTGTCCCTCTTTCTAAAAAAAGAAAATCACACGTAGACATATCATGATCCACCTGCTAAAAACCAATGATCAAGATCTTGCCAAAATTAAAAGAATGAAAAGGCAAACTACCTACTAAGAGAACATATCTGGAAATCAGACATTCAACAAAGACTTAGTACCTAGAATATATTAAAAAAAAAAAATCAAAACTCAACAGTGCAAACAAAAGATCCATAAGAGAGAACTGGTAAATTAATGTTCATAAAATTAAAGCCCTTTTCTCTGTATATGATACTGTTTTTTAAATTGAGGATTGAGTTATTGTGTAATCATAATTGCAAAGTAACAATATGATATGCATTTGATCCTAATCCAGAATCACTCACACAACAGTCTCTTGATTCTCCTATATTTCCCCTCTATTATATGACAGTGTTAAGAGAATGCAAGGACAAGTCACCAGTTGGGAGAAAATATTTGTAAATCAGATATCTGAAAAAGGACTTTCATTTGGAATAAAGAATTTTCAAAACTCAACAAGAAAGAAAACAATAGAACAAAAATTTTGAACAAACATTTCACTAGTGCCAAAGTTCCTCATAGAATAGGCTAAGGCCTCTGTTTGTAAATGCATAGTTCAACTTTCCTTCTGCCTAATGTTACTTTTCTCTTCTTATAGTTGGCATTCTCGAGAGCATTCCCTAATAATGGTCCAACAACAAAGCTCTGCCTTACAGTTTGTTTGCTGGAAAATCCAACCAAAGACAGGGTAATAAAATAACAATTCTATTCTATTTTTGATATGTATGAGATTTATACTTTAAAAGGATTTGGATCATTTAATGGGTAAAAGTACTAAGATAAACCAGTGAATAGAAAGGAGGATTCACAGAATTAATAAAGTAAACATTCTGTAATTACAAATCTAAACTGATTTAGTAAACTTTTCATGATGTGGGCAAAACACCTGACAAGAACAACTTAGAGGAGGAAGTTAATTTTGGGTCATGGTTTCAGAGGTTCAGTCCATGGTTGGCTAACTCCATAACTCTGGGCCTAGGGTGAAGTAGAACATCATGGCAGAACAATATGGTAGAGGAAAAGGAGCTCAGTTAAAACATCCTGGAAGCAGAGAGCTCTGCTCATCAGGGACAAAAGGTAAACTCAAAAGCACATGCCCAGTGACCTCTTCCTCCAGCCACACTGTCTACAGTTATGATCCATTAATCCATTCAAGTAGATCTGCTTATTAGCTCACAATTCGCATCATCTGATCAGTTCAGCTCTGAACATTATTCCATTGTCTCACATATGAGCTTTTAGGGGACACCTCATGTCCAAACCAAAACAGATAGTAACCAAAATGTTATCAGATAGAGAATTTAAAATAATATCTGTTAATTTCTGGGCAATTAGTAAGTGCTACAAACTATGCTCATTTGCCCAATCCTCTCAACTATCCTATGAATGAAAAATTATTATTCCCATTTTATAGAAGAAGAAATTAAGGTCCAGAGAAATTAAGTCCTTTGTCTACAGTCACACAACAAGTAAATGATAGCACTAAAAATCAAATCCTGGTCTAGCCACTCCAGGGCTCCTGTGCTCTATTTGGATTATTTCCACAGCTTCCTAGCAAGGAAGCTGTCCTTATTTTTGTCTCCTTCAAAATCATTCATCATGGTGGGCATGGTGGTGCACACCTGCAATCCCAGCAAAGTGGGAGGCTGAGGCAGGAAGATCACAAGTTCAAAGGCAGTCTCAGCAACTTAGCAAGGCCCTAGCAACTTAGTGAGACCCTATCTTAACTAAAAAATAAAAAGCGCTGGGGATGTAGCTCTGTAGTTAAGTCCCTGGGTTGCTCAATCCCAGCTACCTTCTCCCCCCAATCAAAAAAAAAAGATAATTCCTCATATTGCTGCTAGAGAGATGTTTATATAAAAAAATAACTCTGACAATGCCTCTTCCAACTTAGAACATTTTCTTCGTTACCTCTTCAATTAAGTTCATACACCTTTGCATGGTTTTAAATATAAGGCCTTTTATGATCTGACTTCTGATTCTCTCTAGACCTTTAAATGAACCTTGGCAGCTCCTGCAGATCCTTTTTTTTTTTTTTTTTTTTTTTTTTTTTTTTTTTTTTAAGAGAGAAAGAGACAGAGAGAATCAATTTTTATTGAGTTTTTCACATGGCTTTCGTTGCCCTGACACTTAGTTGTGTACGTGGGTTGCTGGGGTTTGAACCCGTGCACTTGCACATGCCGGGCAAGTGCCATAATCACCAAGCCACCGCTCCAGCCCCTGCAGATCCTTTCTAAAACAGTTTTATGGGTGTTTATGTAAATATTACAGATGTTTATATAAGATGCTTTATTTATTTTCCTGGCAAATAAGAGCTAGTATTTAATGTCTGTTTATTTTTCTGATAGTATACTAGGTGCTTTATATGATATACATTATTTCATTTACTCCTCATCTTTTAAAATAAGTATAATTATTTTCCTTTTACAGTAGTGAAAGCTAAAGATTATGAATTAGGTAACTTCATTGTGAAGCTAGCGGAAAAGCTGGGATAGGAACTTATACCCGATTTTTATATATTCAACTATTACAACAAAGGCAGTCGGTAAGTGTTTATTAAACAGTTTTCCATCTTCTTTATCCTACAAACACATGTAATGCAAGATGCCCAGGTTAAAAATATATACAGACACATATAATGTCACAGATGTCTGAAATTTTAAAACTGTGTACCTACCTGCATTAGATCTTGAAGACTCTCAACAAAAGAAATCTCTGCTTCTACCATATAAAACTCTGCCAGGTGTCTCCGGCTCTGAGAATTCTCAGCTCGGAATGTTGGACCAAAGGTAAACACTTGAGTAAAAGCTCTGCAATTCAAAATGAAGAGTACGGAAACAGGATTCACATGATTAATTTTAAATATTTAAAATACTCTGTGAGTTCTTACACGAAAACATTTTGTGCCTCTATCCTGTCCACAAACCACACAAATTAGGTCTCTATTTCTCTAATGGGTGATAATAATAGTTTCATTAAAAATGTTACATTTATAGAAACCATTTTATCCCAAAGGAATTTGCAATTGCTTTATAAGCCCTATGGTTTTCTAAATATAGAAATATAACCACTTTTGGGTGCACTCTACTGCAGCTGCCTTTAACAGCAGGCAACTGTATTTCATAGCAATCAAGATCAAAGTAAAGGAAAAATACTGTCACCCAAGAAACCACACAGAGAATTCTAGATAGTAACAGTGAAAACTAGAATTTCATGTGGATAAGGTGTGCTAATTTATTTTTTCATACACATGAAAAAAGAATGTCAGATATGTACAGCAATTTACCTTATCCCAAGTCTACCAGAATCCTTTACAAACACCTATGTATTTCTATGAATACTGAAATCTGACCCTTGTGGGTGAGGGCAGATTTTGAAGAACTGTCTCCTGGATTTCAAAAAAGACTAGAATGCAACCAACCAAATGAAAAACAAAATAAATACCCCCAAACAACCCTTATTTTAAAGGAGTGGGCACACATCTTCATTCTTCACACTTAAGAGTGTTCCTCATGTTTAGCAGGGTAAAAACTGAGATCAGATCAAGCATATGTGAAATAATGAATATTTCTTAAGGACTTAATTATAAATTTGTTTTTTCAAAAACAAAGCAAGAGATCAGTTAAGATCCTGAATACTCTTTATATGGTAATCATTAGGCAAGTAACACTAAGATCAGTAAACAGTGCAGAAAATAGATGAGTTTAAGAAATACATAAGTTTTGTTTTAAGATACTCTGGGAAATGAAACAGTAAAATTAATAATAGTAAAAAACAAGAGACTTGTTTTTTCTTTCAAAAGTCTTTCAATTGGTAAGAGGATTAGCAACTTATATCTTGGTTTTACCTTTGTGAGATCATAATCAATTAACCTCTGAGAACCTTAACTTTTAATAGAAAAATGAATAGTAGGGAACTCAAAAATATTGCAATAGTTAATTTTTCTCCCAAGATTCAGACCCAAATTTGCTTATTAGGATGTTTTTGAAAAGACTGAACCTATCTTGTACAAAAAGAGAAAGCTTGCCCCATTCCCAAAATAATGAACAATTCTGCTTTTCTTTTTACATTTGTCTCAGCTCTGCTAAACTCAGTGAATCTATCTACTCAGTCACCGAACCCAGACTTTACAACCCCCACTGTCCACATGTCCCACATACTGATGATAAAATTCAATTATTCATATCTTGAAAAGTCTTTCAAAGCTCCTGACTCTTTTTTCTACAGTTGCTGTTGTGTTAAACCCTTGTCTGTTGCTTGAAAAATAAAGTTTTTTCACTGGTGTCTGCCACCTGTCTTTCTTTGGGCCCAAATCTGATTAGGTCAGTCCTAATTTTAAAATCTTCAATAATTCCCCACTGTCAAAAGGATAAAATTCAAACTCTTGATTTTGATTCAAACTTCCCTTGCATAGCCTCTTTCTTCTAGCTACTTTGAAGTCATTCTCCTCACGTAGCATGTCCCTGTGATTTTAGGTCTACACAGGCCATTTCCTACCATGCAATCCCCATCCCCTGCTCCTCTCACTCTAAATGGCAAATCACCATCTAACATTTAGGACAGCTTGAATGTCATTCCTTCTTTGAAAGTTACCACATAACTCAAATTTATTGATCACTCCTGTATATAATGCTTTGTTCATATATTTATCATATAGACCACTTTGACATGTATTTATATTTTAAAATATCTTTCTTCCCCAATAAACTATGAAATTTTCCAGAACAGGCACCATCATGTTTTATTCATGTTTGCATCTCCAGTGCCTAGATAAAACAGGTGCTTGTGCTGAATGAATGAGTACTAATGATGATGACGGGCTTCCTCAGTCATCAACTGGAAAAGCACAATATCCTCACAAACAGCAATATTGCAAATGTATAAAAACACTCAGATACACCTTACTGAAGCTGTCACTTGGCACCTAAGACAGGAAACCAAAATGGGTACCTAAAATGGGTCAAACAATTCAGGTCTATCCCAAACAGTAAATTCAAGAGTCACACAGTTCATGGTTTCCAATCTGTGACTATGACATCTCTAAGTAGACTGGCAATAGTGAATCTAAATCTAAAAAAATGGCATTTATTGCTGGTACTGTACTGTAAGTATCTGTATGTACAAAAATGTTAATTAAAGTGCTGAAATTTTCTAGGGCTTAAGTACATATGTGGCATAGCTGAAATTTACTTTGTAGACTCTGAAACATAAGGAAGGCTAATGGGACTGCTATTTAAGAGACATGCTATTTCTATTAAGGTATTAGGCACAAAGAAAATGGTGGGTTCTAACAAGAACTCCAAATTCAAATCACAAGGGCATCTGCTTCTCATATGGCAATTCTATGTAGGTTGTTCCAGAATGAGTAGGAATAGGGATTTTTAAAATTTAACAATGGTTAATGATTTTTCCTATATGCAGGGCAAATTCTCTAGTAAAGAATGTACAAGAGGATCATGAATTTTTATAAATTATAGTAAATAGCAGGCTCTGACTGAGGTATGCAAGAGTTAAATAACTTTTTTTTTCATTCTTCAATTCTTTTTATTATAGAAGTAAGTAATATCACAATAGAATAAGACCACAGTGCTGCTTCTGGATTAACAGAAAGATAAAATGAACTGGAAGATATGTAGGAAAATTGCCTAATTCAGCATCCAGTCTTTAGGTAGACAAATGTTTAAACCATTCAACAAGAATCACCCTACATCAACATCAATGTGCTATTATAAATTAGTGATAGGAGTAGTACTAGTAGCAGTAGTAATGAGGGTGGCTACCATCAGGAAGTGATTCTCATGGGTCAGGCATTAAATATAAGAACTTTAGAGTTAATCCCTTTACAACTGACTCAAAAGTAGTACTACTATTTCTATTTTTCAAAATAAGAAACTTTTGATTCACAGAGGTTATAAAGCTTTAGTTAAGTAGTGGAGGCATACTCAAATGCATACCTACTCTAATACTCCCTGATTACGATACTAACAAAAATGACGCTCATAACTGAACATTTACAAACTCAGAAAATTAGAAGGAAAAATTCACCATGCATTTCCTCCTTCTCAACGATAACTAAGGTAAGTAGTTTGGTATATTTGCCTGTCTTATGATTAGTTTGCTTCAGGTATTAAAATCATAGCTTAGCTTTCTAGGATGTGTTGTCTTCATGAAAATGAAAATGATAAAATCTCATCACTATTTTGTAACATTTAGCAAATCATTTAGCTTTTCTAGTTTACAAATTTTTATAAGAATGGAGGATGGGATGGCTTGGCATTGACCTTTAGTACCTTTTGTAATAATTTTGTTTCATCTAGGTCTATAGAAAACCATTCCTGTTTTAATTTATGCTGATTTCTTTTTTTTTTTCTGTCTTCTACAGACATGAGAACCATTTGTACCAACATTTAAAATAAAATCTGAGAACAAAGCCATTTCTAAAATAAGATAACAAAGCCAGGTGGAAGGCCAGTACTGCTGTGAGAAGAGACCAGCAGAAAAAGAAAACACTCAGCACTGAAAACCATTCTTGTGCCAAATTATGGAGAAAGGAAAGCTATATAAGGAAACACCATGAGCTTGGCATCAATGTTTAAGATAACAAAAGTACATTCAATACGCATCAATCAAAATAGCTATAAAAAATTGCTTTTAGGAAAATAAAAAAAATAAAATTACTAAACGGGTTCTACAAAAGTCACCTTCTCCTGAATGTGGAATCTTATGAAGTCCTTGATTTGCCAGGTGTATTACTGTAAAATGGTTACTGGTTACTTGGCCATTTATTCTCTCTACACCTGACATTTAAGAGCTAAGCTTTGCATTTTAAAAGAACAAAGCAACTTTTTGTTTTATTTGTTCAACATAGTCTTACATATTGAAGGGAATCATTGTTACAAATTCATGCATACATAGATATTGACAAGTAAGTTAAGCCCGATTCTAGTCCAGTATCTCCCCTACATCATCCATCCGCAATCTCATGTCTCCTCTGTGATACCCCTATGCTACAGAAAAAAACAAGCATATACATGTATATTAATTTTTGAAATTTCTGAGTTTCTCTGCCTGCCTAAGTATAGTTTGGCTTCTCAAGGGAGTCGAGTGTTTCCAGTTGTATTGATTGTTCCCCTTTTGCCTCCCTCCCCTCCCCACCCTGCCTCCCTCCCTACTCTCCCCACCTTCATAGTTTTGGTTTTCCCAGCTTATGTGAAATTTCAACTTTGGTGGGTTTATTAATTAAACTTAGCTAACTTTCATCCTATCTTAGGTTTTACCCTAGCTTTCACATATCAAAGAAAACATTTGGCTCTTAAGTCTGTTTTGGGGATATTTCACACAGCATGATTTTTTTCCATTTCCATCCATTTGGCTGCAAAAGCCATGATATCATTCTTTATAAAAGCAGAGAAGAACTCCATTATATATATACCACAGTTTCTGAATCTATTCATCCAGTGAGGGGCATCTAGGTTGGTTCCATAAGTTTAGCTATTATAAATTGAGCTGCTATAAACATTGATGTACCTGTGTCTCTGTAGTATGCTGATTCTAGCTCTTCTGGGAAAATACCCAGGAATGGGATAGCTGGCTTGGATAGCAATTCCATCCCTAGTTTTTTGAGGTGTTTCCACACTGCTTTCCAGAGGGGCTATACAAGTTTGCAGTCCCACCAACAGTATGCTAGTGTTCCTTTCTCCCCACAACCCCTCCATCATCTGTTACTGTATGTATTCTTCATTTTTGCCACTCTGACTGGAGTGAAGTGGAATCTCAGTGCAGTTTTGATTTCCATTTCTCTGATTGTTAGTGATGTGGAACATTCTCTCATATTTATTGCCTTTTTGGACTGTTGAGAAGTTTCTGTTTAGTCCCCTAGCCCATTTATTGATTGGATTATTTGGGGTTTGGGTGTTAAGTTTTCTGAGTTCTTTGTATATTCTGGATATTAGTCCCCTGTGTAGGTGTAGCAGGCAACAATTTTCTCCCATTCTGTGTGTTCTCTCTTGACACTCTGGACTAATTCTTTAGCTTTGCAGAAACTTTTCAGTTTAATGGCATCCCACTCATTGATTCTTGGCTTTAAATCTTGTGCTATGGCAGTGTTGTTAAGGAAGGAGGTGCCTACACCGATGTGGTTGAGTGTTGATCCTGTTTTTTTTCTTCTAGCAATTGAATAGTTGCTGGTTTAGTTCCTAATTTTTTGATCCATTTCAATTTGATTTTTGTACAGAGTGAGAGATAAGGATCTAAATTCAGTTGTCTGCATATGGCTGTCCCATTTATCCAGCACCATTGTTGAATAGGCTGTCTTTCTTCCAAGCTATATTTTTGCCCCCTTTGTCAAATATCAAATGGTTAAAGACTTTTTGGTTTGTCTCAGGGTCTTCTATTCTACTCCACTGGTCTTCATATTCTGTTTTGATACCAATACCATGCTGATTTTTACAGCCATACAGTATAATTTCAGGCCAGGTTTTGTGATACTTCCTGTTTTTTCTTGCTTAGTAATCTTTTGGCTATTCTGGGTTTCTTATTATTCCAAATGAATTTGAGAATTGTTTTTTCTATATCCACGAAGAATGTCATTGATATCTTGATAAGGATTATGTTGAATCTGTACAGGGCTTTTGGCAGAACGGCCATTTTTAATTATATTAATGATGCCTAACCAAGAACATGGAGTATTTTTTCATCTTCTCAGGTCTTCTTCAATTTCTTTTTTTAGTGTTCAATAGTTTTCATTCTAGAGGTCTTTTATATCCTTTGTTAGATTAATGCCCAACTATTTTATTCTTTTTGAGGTTATTGTGAATAAGACGCATTTCCTGATTTCTTCTTTGGCAGAATTGCTGCTGGAGTATAGGAAAGCTATGGAATTATGAGTATTCATCTTGTAATTAGTCACTTTGCTAAATTCATTTATAAGCTCTTCAAGTCTTCTAATAGAGCTTTCTGGATTTTCTAGGTAAAGGATCATGTCATCAGCAAACAGAGATAGCTTGATTCCCCCTTTTCCGATTCGAATTCCTTTAATTTCCTTCTCTTGTCTGATAGCTCTGGCTAGAGTTTTGAGGACTATATTGAATAAGAGTGGTGAGATTGGATAGCCTGGCCTTGTACCCAAATTTAGTGGGAATGGTTTCAGTCTTTCTCCATTAAGTATAATGTTGGTTATGGGTCTGTCATAAATGGCTCTTACAGGGGCTGGAGTGCTGGTTCAGTGGTAATGGTGCTTGCCTGGCATGTGCGAGGATGTGAGTTCAAACCCCAGCACCATGTACACAACTAAGTGTTGGAGCAACAAAAGCCACATGAAAAACTAAATAAAATTGATTCCCTATTTCTCTCACTGTCCCTCCCTCTCTCTTAAAAAAAGGGGGGAGAGGCTTTTTGCTTCAATTGAGATGACCATGTGTTTTTTGTCTTTAATTCTGTTTAAGTGGTGAATCACATTTATTAATTTGTGTATGTTGAACTAGCCCAGCATTCCTGGAATGAAGCCCACTTGATCATGATGTATTATCTTTTTGATGTGTTTTTGGATGTGGCTTACTAGAATTTTATTAAGGATTTTTGCACATATGTTCACCAAGGAAATTGATCTATAGTTTTCTTTTCTGATGTGTCTTTTTTTGGGTTTTGGTAACAGGGTTATGTTTGCCTCATAAAAAGTTTTTGGGAGGGTTCCATCCCTTTCAATATCATGGAATAGCTTACTAAGGAGAGGTATTAATTCTTCTGTAAAGGTCTGGTAGAACTGTGCTGAGAATCCATCAGGTCCTGAGCTTTTCTTTTTTGGAAGGCTTTTGATTGGAACTGTTATTCTTTACTCAGCATAAGACTGATCAGCAACTATTCCCTTACCCCCAACCTCTGTATCACTTCTCTACTGTCATGTTGGTAAATGTTCAATGAACCTAAGGGAACTCATGGCCTTAAATTAATAGCCTTTGTCTGGTGATTTTCCCAGCATTCAGAAAATAAGAATCTATTTTACTACTGTCTTGTGTACACTGTATTATCAATATCAATACCATAACATACTGGTCACTCATTATTTTACATGCCTAAGAGTGTAATCCAGGTACCTCATTCCCAGCTTTCTCCTATTCCTTTTTCTGGTTTGATTTGATACACTAGATCAAAGGTATAAAAGATGTATAGCCTTCATTATTTCAACCACTCATGTCAAAATGCCTTAGGGAGGGCACATTCTAAGATTGAAAAATTCTGACTCAGGAAGCTAAGACAGGAGGATTTCAAGTCTAAGGCAACTTATTGAGGTGCTAAGCAACTTAGTGAGACCCTGTCCCAAAATAAAAAATAAAAAGGGCTTGCGATGTAGCTCAGTGGTAAAGTGCTCCCAGGTTAAGGTTCTAATACCAAAAAAGAAGAATAAAAAAATTCTTCCTTATCATTATTGCTGAACACGTCTGCATAATTCATTTTATTTAACATGGCTTTAATAGTTTATTTGGAACTGAATTTGAGGCCCAAGCAAAACTTAATCTTTTTTTTTTTTTTTTAAGAGAGAAAAGAGAGAATCAACTTTACTTATTTTTTCATCTGGCCTTTGTTTCTCCAACACTTAGTTGTGTATATGGTGCTGAGGTTTGAACCTGGATCACTGCGTATGCCAGGCAAGCATTCCACCCGCTGAGCCACCACTCCAGCCCAAAACATAATCTTAATTGCATAATGAAATTCAAAGTTTGATAGGGTCTGACAACAGTCCTGCTAAAGGGGCTGGAAGGTTGGCTAACCCTCTCTGAAGAGATGAACTGAAAAGGACATGCCAGGAAAAAGGACACCAAGCGCCTAGGTAATGAGATAGGAAAGAACCTAACATGCACAAAGAAGAGCAGGCAGGCTAGTAGCAGGATGAATGGTAAGGGATGAGAGGAAGGAAGGGACCAGAACATATAGGACTTTCCTACATGACACGGTAAGGGATAAGTGGATTTCATTTGATATTCCTTGAAATACTCCATGTTCTTGAAATAGTTAACATAGTACTCTATTAGTTCTCCTTCTCTTTCTCTGATCTCCATCTCCTTTTACATGCTGTTTACTTATTCTAGCTGCTCATTAAGTGCTAGCATTCCTCAAAACAGACCTAGACTCTCTTTTCTCACACGATACTATCTCCCTAAATGATCGACCTTAGCAAATTACTTCAATTAACTACCTACTGGCATATAATCCCAAAGTTACAGTTTCTGCTTGGATCTCTTTCCTATCTGTTTATCCATTTAGTTTATCCTTTTATCTGTCACAAACTGAACTTATGCTTCTCAAGTCCCCAGTTTGGCTTCAGTCTTCTTCCAATCTTCCTAGGTCAATAATTCCAATCAATATGTTCTTTAATAATACCATGTTCTTACTAAAAGGGACAGTCCATCAAGAAGATATAACGATAATTAACATTTATGCCTCCAATTACACCCTCCCAAAAATATATGGAAAAAATACTTAAGGACATTAATGCCCTCATTGACCTCAACACAATAATTCTGGGGGACTTCAACACACCAATATCAACTCTAGACAGATCATCAAAACAAAAAATCAATAAACATCTCCAATCTGAACAACTCTATTAATCAATCGGGCTTAACAGACATCTACAGAATATTCCATCCTAAGACAGCTGAATTTACCTTCTTCTCAGTGGCTCATGGATTCTTCTCTAAAATAGACCACATCCTAGATCACCGAGATAATCCTAACAAATATAAAAAAGTGGATATAATCCCATGTATTCTGTCAGATCATCATGCTATGATCTTAGCAATCAATAAGAGAAACAACAGAAACTACTCAAATACTTGGAAACTGAATAATGCCCTCTTAAAGGATAGTAAAAGAGGCAATGAGGGAAGAAATGAAGAAGTTCTTGGAAGTGAATGAAAATGAGGAAACAACATACGGAAACCTCTGGGACAGTATGAAGGCATTCTTAAGAGGTAAATTTATAGCACTGAGTGCATACATCAAAAATCTAGAAAGAGATCAGATAAATAGCCTTATGCTTCAACTCAAACGACTACAAAAAGAGGAACAATCCAACCCCAAAACTAACAGAAGACAGGAAATTACTAAAATCAGAGCTGAAATCAACGAAATTGAGAACAAATAAACTATACAAACTATTAACAAAACTAAGAGATGTTTCCTTGAAAAAATAAACAAGATCGACAGACCCCTTGCCAACCTCACTAAAAGGAAGAACGAAATGAAGCAAATCAACAAAATCAAAGATGAAAATGGGGATATCACTACAGACTCATCCAAGATCCAGAAGATTATCAGAACCTATTTTCAAAATTTATACTCTGCCAAGTTTGATAACCTGGAAGACATCGACAGGTTCTTGGACATATACGACATCCTCTCTTAACACAGGAGGACATTGAAAATCTAAACTAATCTATCACAGAAAGCAAAATTGAAGCAGCAATCAAAGCTCTCCCAAAAAAGAAAAGCCCAGGTCCGGATGGATATACGGCAGAATTCTACCAAGCCTTCAAAGAAGAACTAACACCGATCCTCTACAAGCTCTTCCAGGAAACTGATAGACTGGGAACACTCTCAAACACCTTTTATGAAGCAAATATTACACTGATTCCAAAACTCAACAAAGACGTGTCAAGGAAAAAAAACTACAGACCAATTTCCCTGATGAACATTGATGCAAAAATTCTTAATAAAATTTTACCTAATTGGATACAAAAGCACATTAAAAAGAGAATACATCATGATCAAGTGGGCTTCATTCCAGGAAAACAAGGCTGGTTCAACACATGCAAATCAATAAATGTAATTCACCACATAAACAGAATTAAAAACAAAAATCATATAATCATCTCAATTGATGCAGAGAAGGCACTTGATAAAATTCACCACCACTTTATGCTCAAAACTCTGGAAAAGATAGGGATCAAGGAAAGATACTTTAACTATGTCAGATCCATTTATGACAGACCCATAGCCAACTTTATCCTCAATGGAGAAAAACTGAAAGCATTTCCGCTGAATTCAGGAACAAGACAAGGCTGTCTGCTCTCCCCACTCTTGTTCAATATAGTCCTTGAAACCCTTGCCAGAGCTATCAGGCAAGACAAGGAAATCAAAGGAATTCGTATAGGAAAAGAGGAAGTTAAGCTATCTCTATTCGATGATGACATGATCCTATTATACCAGAAGACCCAATAGCATCAGCCAAAAAACTCCTAGAGCTTATAGGCGATTATAGCAAAGTAGCTGGCTACAAGATCAACTCCAGTAAGTCAGTAGTAGCTTTCTTTCCTTTACTCCAGCAACATACCCACAGAAGAAGAAATCAGGAAATCTCTCCCATTCACCATCTCCTCCAAAAAAATGAAATACTTGGGCAATAACCTTACAAAGGATATTAAGGACCTCCACAAAGAAAACTATCAAACACTAAAAAAAGAAATTACAGAAGACCTGAGTAGATGGAAAAACATTCCATGCTCGTAGTTAGGCAGAATCAATATAATAAAAATGGCCATTCTACCCAAAGCCCTATACAGATTCAATGCAATCCCCATCAATACACCAATGGCATTCTTCACAGATATAGAAAAAGCAAGTCTCAAGTTCATATGGTATAACAGAAGACCCAGAATAGCCAAAACATTACTCTGCAGGAAGGAAGAAGTAGGGGGTATCTCAATTCCTGACCTGAAATAATATTACAGAGCCATAGTAGCAAAAACAGCATGGTATTGGTATCAAAACAACTGAAGACCAGTGGAACAGCATAGAAGAGCCTGAGACAAACCCCCATCTCTTTAACTATTTGATATTTGTTAAAGGGGGCAAAAGCATAGTGTGGAAGAAAGATAGCCTGTTCAACAAATGGTGCTGGACAAATTGGACAGCCATGTGTAGACAACTGAAGCTGGATCCTTATCTTTCACCCTGCACAAAATTTAAATCAAAATGGGTCAAAGATCTGGATAGTAAGCCAGCAACTTTAAACTTACCAGAAAAAGAAGTAGGGTCAATACTACAGCACATAGGAGTTGGCCACGCCTTCCTCAACAAAACTTCCATGGCGCAAGCAAGTAAAGTCAAGAATAAATGAATGGGATGCAATTAAATTAAAAAGTTTTTTTTTTTTTTTT